>JACXGM010020199.1:6694-18041 GCA_016801145.1 Umbra pygmaea | reverse complement strand
ACACACACACACACACACACACACACACACACACACACACACACACACACACACACACACACACACACACACACACACACACACACACACACACACACACACACACACACACACACACACACACACACACACACACACACACACACACACACACACACACGAGCCAACAGTGCTGACGTTCATCAGTACATGAGCGTGGCCACGAGACAATCATCCATCCATCACACACGGTACAAAACACACTACCAATATCTTGACGCTTCCTCAAGGTAATCCCACCGGTGTGGGGAAAACACAAGTCTGTTATTCCAAGCATTATTCCCAAAACCTCCTCAGGAGAACATGATCTCTTTATTATTCCTTTTTGTCTGGTTCTCTCTCTTCAGCTACCGTTTCTTAGGAGATCACAAGCTTTCTGTTTCCAGCTATGACAGAACGGGAGTCGTCTGCCAAGCCCCCCAAGAACAGCTCTCCTCTGCCTGGCCGCTTCTGTGTTGACCAATCCCCTCTGCCCTGCCTCTCCTGCAGCTCCCCCACAGCCTATCACAGCCCAGCACACAGGTGATAGACAGCCATGACCAGTGTGTATTTCAATGGTTCATAAAGAGAGGGAGGCGGGACATCTGATAGAATCCACCCCCCATTTGCTGGTAGGTGAGGGAACTGCAAAATGCATAGAAATTAATTTGCCTTCATGACAATGGCACACACACACACACACACACACACACACACACACACACACACCTCTGCTTTAGCCGCTCTCCCCCTCCTTAATCTCCCCCCCCCACTCCTCCCCCACTCCGCTCAGTAGGCATGTTTGTTGGCAGTGCAGCAAACGCAGGACAGTAACAGAGACAAGGAGTGAGCCTTGAGAAGGCTGTTTTATTAAAGTAAAAACATGGACAAAGAGAGTGTGAGACAGTAGTCCAGAAACAGCAAAGAATAGGGTAGAAAGAATAGCTGGCTATTGTGACTGATCCAATATTATGCAAAACCATGGAGATGTACAGTCAAGTGTGCACGGTCTTGCTATTGAGTGATGTGAAAATAGGCAGACCTGGCTCTCCACAGAAGCACAGCCCACAAAATGAGGTGGAAATGGAGCTGCACTTTCTATCTTCCAGCAAAATAGATCACATATTTTCCTTGGATCACAGTGACCCAAATTTTTTTACACCAAATCAAACACTAATAAACTCCTATAACTGTTAGGCAAAATACCCTAATAATCAACCAAAGCAGTAAAACATGTGACACAATGTTGTGAGTAAAGGCAACTAGTTAATAAGAAAGATACTGTTAGCATAAGCCATATTTAACTATTCTTCTTATTTCATTCCTTGCCATTTAGTCCTTTATTTTACATTGCAACAACATTTACATAAAATCTTACATTTTTACATCTTTCTGATACAAGTAAGGAATCATTTTCTCCTGCTTGTTTAAAAAAGTCTGTAATTAATTCTTTTCAGTGTGCTTTTTATCATTCCAATAAAGCTTGTCAAATTGAATTACGAGGACAGGGGCAGAGAGAGTACAAGAGAAAGGAGAGCAAAAAAGGAAAAAACATCTTGTCAGATCAGAGACATAACGGTCTCCATAAGGACCAATCAAGGCCTTGCACACAGGACTTAACTGGCAGCATGACGGATGACCCTCTATACTGGAAGCAGAGGTATATACAGGCCTGATATGAACAGATAAACGTACAGTAATTAAACATCAAGGACCTTTTATAACTCTGCAACATCCCCTCCTTTTACCCCCATCACTTTAGGATATAATCCCTCAGACTCTCCCCCCATATCCATGTCTCTGACACAAGACAAAGCAAAAGAATAAGGCTGAGCAAGCTGGAGAATGTGAAAAGGAAAGCAATTTAAAGACTGCAACAGAGTGAGACCCACCCCGTGTCCTAACAACACACATGCTGCAGTCAGACACCCCATAATACTACGTGTATAAGCATCATCTACCAGTCATGCCACAAATCTGAAGAACAGCATTCGAGTTTCTACCTCAGTGAATTTCATTCATGGAAGCTGGCTTTGTCTGCAGTAAATCACTGTAAAATGTATGTTACCATAGGGGTTATAATCTACATACAACAATAGTAGTAGTAATAATAATAATCATCATCTGTTGTTTTATTCTAAAATTTAAATGTATGTTTTGAGAAACTACAAACTATTTTTTTATTTCAAGATGAATTGCATAATAAGAAAAAAGTAAATCAACCATTTCTGTGTCTTTTCTGTAACTAGTTTGGTTCCATCTCTGATATCACAACTCTCCAGGACAGGGTCTCTTGGATCTGCCTGAATACTTTGAACTAGAGGACTCCAGGGGACAGATAGAGTGACACTCATTCATTAACACCTCCACCCTCCATCTCCCCAGGCCCCTACTCAAATCCCACGAGACCCAGGGGTCAGGGGTTCAAGGTTGATGAGGATCAGTGGATACAGATCTTTTCTATTTAACATGAATTAAAAAAAGGACTGTCCAGAGATAGAGAATCATGGAAGTTATCTCCAGGACATGTAAAAATGTAAATGTTGCATCACATATTTGGAAAAATCTAGCTGCCAACTATAATGGATTTGACTCAGTCCTGGATACAAAGAAACATGTTCCCCAGTATGGAAAGAGAACGGATCAAACAAAGAAAATAGGAAAATAGTTCTACACTGCCATCTGCAGGAGGGACATGGTATTACACCACTTCCATATCTGGTGTTACCATTGTATCTGTATCTTACCTGGGAACGCTGGTTAGGTACGTCAGCACGTTATGAAACTCCTCCTCCTGGAGCTCGCCGAATGCCGGAAATTCTGGGAACACAATAATAGGGCTGCCGTTTTCCCCTCTGCCCCCTGTGGAAGAAACAGAAACTCTTGATTGATTCCTTTAACAAGATGATCCTGTTAGAAAAACACAACGTGGACAGCTTCACCAATCCTTTCAGTTCATGAATGAAAATACTGTGTAGCTGGAAACAGTGCTGTTATAATCTAGGAGGTCGTATGAGTGGGGGAGATCAGGGGTGTTTCTGGCCAATCTGGCATCCTAGGAGAGATCAAAATGGAGCACCCCCACCCACCCCAGAAAAATATACCATTGCCAGGGAAAATAACATTTTTACTATTATAATATTTTTACTATTATAAACACAAAATAAATACAAGCGTGTTAGAAGGTGTGCTATGAATTTAAACAATGAAGGAGACTCAACATCTTGAATGTAGGTATGAAATTAATAAATAAATACAAGTTAAACACAATATTTACTAAATTGCAATTAAATATTCTTTCATCTATTCCAGTTATTCATTCATTCATTCTATTCATCTGAGGCCTGTTCAAATCAATGATTTGCAACGAGACTAAATGCAAATTGCAAAATAATTCCTGATGTTCTAAAACTGCAATAGTGCTCATGACTTGGTGATTAGATACTGTAGGTCTCCAGGGCCCAGCCAACGGATACAGATGCTTTCCCAAACATTCCTATGATATACATACAGCTCTTAAAAGTTAAGAGACCACAGCAAATATTTCTAAAATTAACCCCTGTGAATACCTCTGGAGTGTGATGAAGAGGAAGACTGATGGTCACAAGCCATCAAACAAAGCAAAGTTTTGCATCAGGAGAGGCATAAAATCACCCAACATCAATGTTGGAGAGCATGCCAAGATGCATAAAATCCAATTGTTTTTACTATACAATTATTTTTCCACCAAATATTGATTTCTGTACTCTTCCTTAAATTTAGTAACATTTGTATTGTGTTGTTTATTTTCATTGCATTAATCGAGTTTTGATAAAACTGCATCTTTATTGTTATTTTGACCATGCCTGCAAAGAAATGCTCTGAATGAAAATATTTAAATATAGATTTAGTGAGATATTTTGTCAGTAGTTCATGGAATAATACAAACATTTTCATTTTACCAAAACACATGTATTAGTAGTAAAGATTCTTTTGATTTTGAAGTGACCTTTTATTTTTTTCCAGAGGTGTATACTAGTAAAATAAGGCAAATGTATATATATATATATGAATTTAGCAACCAAAAGGATCCTCTGGCTGGTTAGAGACAGTATTAAATTAAAACAAAATCACAAAACTACAGTATCAGCATTTGAATCAGTTTTACAAGTAAAAGCAATTCGACATTAAAAAGCATCATGCCAAACTTCAAGATGAATGTAAACTCACCTAAAGGATTATTAGGAACACCATACTAATACTGTGTTATATATACATATACACTCACCTAAAGGATTATTAGGAACACCATACTAATACTGTGTTATATATACATATACACTCACCTAAAGGATTATTAGGAACACCATACAAATACTGTGTTTGACCCCCTTTTGCCTTCAGAACTGCCTTAATTCTATGTGGCATTGATTCAACCAGGTGCTGAAAGCATTCTTTAGAAACGTTGGCCCAAATTGATAGGATGGCATCTTGCAGTTAATGGAGATTTGTGGGATGCACATCCAGGGCACAAAGCTCCCATTCCACCACATCCCAAAGATTCTCTATTGGGTTTAGATCTGGTGACTGTGGGGGCCATTTTAGTACAGTGAACTCATTGTCATGTTCAAACCAATTTGAAATGATTTGAGCTTTGTGACATGGTGCATTATCCTGCTGGAAATAGCCATCAGAAGATGGGCACATGGTGGCCATAAAGGGATGGACATGGTCAGAAACAATGCTCAGGTAGGCCGTGGCATTTAAACAATGCCCAATTGGCACTAAGGGGCCTAAAGTGTGCCAAGAAAACATCCCCCACACCATTACACCACCACCACCAGCCTGCACTGTGGTAACAAGGCATGATGGATCCATGTTCTCATTCTGTTTATGCCAAATTCTGTCTCTACCATCTGAATGTCTCAACAGAAGTCGAGACCAGGCAAAATTTTTCCAGTCTTCAACTGTCCAATTTTGGTGTGCTCTTGCAAATTGTAGCCTCTTTTTCCTATTTGTAGTGGAGATAAGTGGAATCCGGTGAGGTCTTCTGCTGTAGTAGCCCATCGGCCTCAAGGTTGTGCGTGTTGTAGCTTCACAAATGCTTTGCTGCATACCTCGGTTGTAACAAGTGGTTATTTCAGTCAAATTTGCCCTTGTATCAGCTTGAAGCAGTTGGCCCATTCTCCTCTGCCCTCTAGCATCAACAAGGCATTTTCGCCCACAGGACTGCCACATACTGGATGTTTTTCCCTTTTCACACCATTCTTTGTAAACCCTAGAAATGGTTGTGCGTGAAAATCCCAGTAACGGTGCAGATTGTGAAATACTCAGACTGGCCCGTCTGGCACCAACAACCATGCCACGCTCAAAATTGCTTAAATCACTTTTCTTTCCCATTCTGACATTCAGTTTGGAGTTCAGGAGATTGTCTTGACCAGGACCACACCCCTAAATGCATTGAAGCAACTGCCATGTGATTGGTTGAGTATATCATTTCATTAAGGAGAAATTGAACGGGTGTTTCTAATAATCCTTTAGGTGAGTGTATATCATCAAGATGTTTGCTTCCTATGTGAAAACAGAGAGACTAAAATAAAGGGGATGGCCAAGCAACCAATAGCATTTATGTTGTCAAGCGGTTGCTTGCATATAACATATATTATCCACAATGCACGTTGCAACCGATTGACAATGTACATTTAGTGAAACCAATGCACAACGTGAATCAATGAGGTGGTTTTCAATCTCCTCCTAAATTTGTCTAAAGGACAGGAGGCGGTGATGAAAACGTAGACTGTCTTGAAGTATATAAATCTGACGACAGTTTTGTGCTTTCAGGAAATGTCAACAAAATACCTTTGCCTCGTTTCCACCACATTAACTTTCCTCAGGAACTAGGGACTTGAGTGTACATTTCTTGTACTGTTTCAACCACAGTGACCAGGGACTTAATAAAGGTACAATTTTTTCATCATTTTGATATAGAAGGATGAATGTCTTCTAGACAAATAGTCATATGGGAAAGGTTAGGCACCCCTGACAATTTCCATGATTTTCATTATAAAAATAATAGGGTGTTTAGATCAGTAATTTCATTTTGATCTATCAAATACCTGAAGGACACAGTAATATTTCAGTAGTGAAATGAGGTTTAATTTGATTAACAGAAAATGTGCAGTATGTATCTAAACAAAATTAGACAGATGCATAAATTGGGGCACCGGTGTAATTTTGTTGACTTGAATACCTGTAACTACCTACCACTGATTAATTGGAACACACAGTTGGTTTGGTGAGCTCATTAAGACTTGAACTTCATAGACAGGTGGATCCAATCATGAGAAAAAAGTATTTAAGGTGGCCAGTTGCAAGTTGTTGTTCTCTTTGTCTCTCCCCGAAAGAGTGGCAACATGGAGGCCTCAAAACAACACTTAAAATAATCTGAAAACAAAGATTGTTCAACATCAGGTTTAGGGGGATGCTACAAAAAGCTATCACTGATATATAAGCTGTCAGTGTTCACTGTGAGGAACATAGTGAGAAAATGGTAGACCACAGGCACAGCTCTTGTTAAGGCCAGAAGTGGCAGGCCAAGTGAAATATAGGAGAGGCAAAGGCAAAAGATGGTGAGAATAGTCCACAGACCACCTCCAAAGACCTACAACATCATCTTGCTGCAGATGGTGTCACTGTGCATCGTTCAACAGATCAGCACAAGGAGAAGCTGTATGAGAGATTGATGCGGAAGAAGCCTTGCCTGCACACATTCCCCAAACAGATTTGCTTGAGGTATGCAAACGCACATTTGGACAAGCCAGCTTCATTTTGGAAGAAGGTGCTGTGGACTGATGAAACAAAGATAGAGCCATTTGGTCATAACAAGGGGTGTTATGCATGGTGGCAAAAGAACAGAGCATTCCAAGACAAACACTTGCTACCCACAGTAAACTTTGGTGGAGGTTCCATCATGCTGTGAGGCTGTGTGGCCAGTGCGGGTACTGGGAATCTTGTTGAGAGTCGCATGGATTCCCCTCAATATCAGCAGATACTTGAGAATAATGTAGAAGAATAAGTCATAAAGTTGAAGTTATGCCGGGGCTGGATATTTCAACTAGGGCTGCACGATATTGGAAAAAAATTACATTGTGATATTTTGTTTCCAAAGGATATATATTGCGATATTGCAAGCAATCAATGTAGGCTACAGTCAATAATTACCATTCCATGATACTGATAATTTCACTAATAAACAAGCTTCATTACAAGTGACAAAAAGGTCACTTAATATTTTATTACAAAATTAGACCAGATCTCTGTAAACAGAAAAGCAGTACACATTTTTATATAAAACAGCAGCTTTACACCAACTCCCTGATTGGTTTATAAAAATATAACTGAAAATAAATAATTTTTATAAAATAACTTTTTGGTACACAATCTTTTGTTTTTAAGTCAACTTTTCTTAGCCAAAGTGCCAAAGTAAAACAGTGTTGGTAATCATCATAATCATGGCTAGTAAATGTGACGTGTAATGGCAACATATCTTTTCGATATGAAACGTTATTGCGTTTGTTATTTCTGTCGTTGACAGCCTTTCTGGTAAGGTGTCACACTAGCAAAGGCATCGCAAATAGTGTTTTGTTTTAATTGACATCAAGATTTGATTTTGTATTCGTCGTAAAGAGCTTTGTTGTGCCGTTTAAGTGATCAGACAAATGGGGGGTTTTTCCTTTTTTTTGTGGCCACAACTTTATAACACTCCAGACAAAGTACCTGTTTTTGCTCAACATCCTACTTTTTGTAGCCGAAATAGTTCCAAAGCTTTTGACTTTCTTTTCGGTACGAAACCATCCTTTTTTTCCTGCGTAATGCATATCCTCTTCGTCGCTCATCTTTCGCTAGTACAGGACTGCCAGTGACCGAGAATGTTGGCTTAGAGCAGCGGGACAACGAACCAATCACAGCGAACCAATCACTGTGCAGGCATGCGGAGCGTGCATGTCATCCCAGCAACAAACCATACAACAAACTTGTGTAATGTGTTACCCATGGAGCTACCTATACTGTCATTGGGTGCTACCAAAGAATGTCTAATAAGGATCCGTAGACGGGCTCTGGTGCTACCCTTCTTCACATCGCATGTTCCGGCAATGTGACTATTGCACATGTGCACATCGCGATGTTGATGATAAAACACAACATCGTTCAGCCCTAATTTCAACAAGACAATGACCCAAAACACTGCTCAAAATCTACTATGACATTTATGCAGAGGAACAAGTACAATGATCTGGAATGGCCATCCCAGTACCCAGTAGGGTGATTTAAAGTGGGCTGTCCATGCTCGGCAACCATCAAATCTACTGTAACTGAACTGGAGATGTTTTATAAGGAGGAATGGACCAAAATACCTTCACTAGAATCCAGACACTCATTACAGGCTATAGGAAGTGTCTAGAGGCTGTTATTTATGCTAAAGGAGGCTTAACTAAATATTGATGTGATATTTCTGTTAGGGTGCCCAAATGTGTGCACCCGTCTAATTTCATTTTGATGCATATTGCACATTTTCTGGTCATCCAATAAACCTATTTTCTTTACTGAAATACTACTGTGTCCTTCAGTTTTTTGATAGATGTAAATTAAATTGCTGATCCAAACACCAAATTATTTATAAATAAAAATCATGGAAATTGTCAGTGGTGCCTACATTTTTGCATACGACTGTACGCCCATTTGTATAACCATTCATGGTGGTCTTTGGGTTTGAGAAGGGATTTAAATTTGGGCAAATATAGTACATATATGTACTATATAAATATGGTACATATTTATATGGTACATATTTATATGGTACATATTTCAATATTGCAAACAGATGCTTTTCAAATTGTCCTTAAAAAAACACCAATATACTTCTCTCCTTATTTTCTCATCTTTCCTCTTCGTTCTAAACTGTGCCCCCGATGGCTTTGATAATTTCATAGTAGCCTCCTTACAGAACGGCAGCCAGAAATGTTCAACAGTGAACTGTCAACAGGCGTTCGACACTGACGTCACTCACCCAGCGTCCACACCTGTCCTGTGCCAACACAGTCTCTCGAGTTGTCTATATCATGTCTCTCATAACAAATAAGTCGGTAGTTTTATTTTTAGAATAATTAAAATAAAAATACATAAAGATTGATTGCCCCCATATAAAATTATATATTTTATATATAGATTATATATAGAGATGGCGCCCCCAAGCAGATGGCGTCCTAGGTGCTACATTATTATTTTGTTGTTATGTGACACTGGCCCAAATAAAAGTATGTCACCTGCAGGGAGGGAAAGAGGGAAACACCTGGCACCAGACTTTAGAAGCAGGCCAGACTAACACATGACCTGTATTGAAATGGGAGTTATTGGTGACACTGACATTAGTTTATACAGTGCCTTGCAAAAGTATTCGGCCCCCTTGAACTTTTCGACCTGTTGCCACATTTCAGGCTTCAAACATAAAGATATGAAACTGTAATTTTTTGTGAAGAAACAACAAGTGGGACACAATCATGAAGTGGAACGAAATTAATTCGATATTTCAAACTTTAACAAAAAAAAGTTAATACTTTGTAGCGCCACCTTTTGCTGCGATTACAGATGTAAGTCGCTTGAGGTATGTCTCTATCCGTTTTGCACATCGAGAGACTGAAGTTTTTGCCCATTCCTCCTTGCAAAACAGCTCGAACTCTGTGAGGTTGGAAGGAGAGTGTTTGTGAACAGCAGTTTTTAGTTCTTTCCACAGATTCTCAATTGGATTCAGGTCTGGAATTTGACTTGGCCATTCTAACACCTGGATATGTTTATTTGTGAAACATTCCATTGTAGATTTTGCCTTATGTTTTGGATCATTGTCTTGTTGGAAGACAAATCTCTGTCCCAGTCTCAGGTCGTTTGCAGACTCCATCAGGTTTTCTTCCAGAAAGGTCCTGTATTTGGCTCCATACATCTTCCCATCTCAATTTTAGCCATCTTCCCTGTCCCTGCTAAAGAAAAGCAGGCCCAAACCATCATGCTGCCACCACCATGTTTGACGGTGGGGATGGTGTGTTCAGGGTGATGAGCTGTGTTGCTTTTACGGCAAACATAACATTTTGCATTGTTGCCAAAAAGTTTGATGTTGGTTTCATCTGACTATAGAGCGCCTTCTTCCACATGTTTGGTGTCAAAGTCAAAGTTGTTTATTTATCAAAGTTGGTGTGTCTTCCAGGTGGCTTGTGGCAAACTTTAAACAACACTTTATGGATATCTTTCAGAAATAGCTTTCTTGCCACTCTTCCATAACGGCCAGATTTGTGCAGTATACAACTGATTGTTGTCCTATGGACAGACTCGCCCACCTCAGCTGTAAATCGCTGCAGTTCATCCAGAGTGATCATGGGCCTCTTGGCTGCATCTCTGATCAGTCGTCTCCTTGTATGAGCTGAAAGTTTAGAGGGACGGCCGGGTCTCGGTTGATTTGCAGTGGTCTGATACTCCTTCCATTTCAATATTATCACTTGAACAGTGCTCCTTGGGATGTTTAAAGCTTGGGAAATCTTTGTGTCCAAATCCAGCTTTAAACTTCTTCACAACAGTATCTCGGACCTGCCTGGTGTGTTCCTTGTTCTTCATGATGCTCTCTGTGCTTTCAACAGACCTCTGAGACTATCACAGAGCAGGTGCATTTATACGGAAACTTGATTACACACAGGTGGATTCTATTTATCATCATTAGTCATTTAGGTCAACATTGGATCATTCAGAGATCCTCACTGAACTTCTGGAGAGAGTTTGCTGCACTGAAAGTAAAGAGGCTGAATAATTTTGCTTGCCCAATTTGTCAGTTTTTTATTTGTTAAAAAAGTTTGAAATATCCAATAAATTTCGTTCCACTTCATGATTGTGTCCCACTTGTTGTTGCTTCTTCACAAAAAATTACAGTTTCATATCTTTCGCAAGGCACTGTATAGGAGGGCTGTTGTTAGGAGGAAGTGACATCATCATCTGATGGACTGTGGGCTCACATGACTATTTATCACAGGGTGCAGAGCTGTCATGAACACACACACACACACAACCACAAGCACCACCCTTGGCAATTAGAGTTATTGAACATACTGAGCATAGATAGACAAAAATAGAGACTAAATCAAAGAACAGACACACACTCCCAGAGAGAGAGACACACACTCCCAGAGAGAGAGACACACACTCCCAGAGAGAGAGAGACACACACTCCCAGAGAGAGAGAGACACACACTCCCAGAGAGAGAGACACACACACTCCCAGAGAGAGAGAGACACACACACTCCCAGAGAGAGA
>JACXGM010020198.1:0-17942 GCA_016801145.1 Umbra pygmaea | reverse complement strand
GTACTGTATTTGTATTCATGTAGGGGGAGATATACAGACACACTTCATCCTGGCGCCAGACCTGTTAATACTTGTTAATTATTACTGCTTGTTTTAGATCACTACTGGTGTGAAGCATGTGCAGATCGTATATATAAGGTCTGTGGTTCAGATTCAGGGGTCTTAGTGGGCTGTGCCTTTGAGTGTGCGTGGTAAACCTTGATGTGCGTTTAATAATGCGTAGTGTTACATTCTTATGGTTTCAGTCGTGTCGGGTCAATTAGTGTATTGTAAGTCTCATAGATGTTGAGCCTCGTGTTAAATAACCCTTATCGAGTGGAATAAACGTATCTTCACTATGAATATGGGGTGCATTATATGCCTAATGACAATAACCTATAGCCCCAGAATGTCATTGTGAGGTTATAATAATGCATTTTCATTTTGGGACGATAGTGAAGGCCTAGGTGTATAATGCACGGCCCGCAACTGATTGTCAGCCTAATGGCCCCTTCTCCAACCCCCTTACCCCCTCTGTCCGCGGTGTTGTACGAACTGATCGTATATTACGCTAATTTGAAACTGAGCAAGAGAAGCCACCACACAAGGACTTTGTGTAAGCTCTTTGCCAACGTGTTGAAACATCATCAATGTTGTGTAATATAGGCAACAGAGAGTAAACCTGTAGTTAACCATTTGATCATATTTTTTGTAAATATGATTACAAATAGGCTTATTATTGAATTACTTATTTTGTTACATTACAAATTGATTTGAGTAATATAGGCAAAAAAATGTATTGGGCTTTTTATCAGCAGCTCATTTAATTTCTGTGACTTTGGACCAGGCCGACTGGCTTGGGTCGGACCTGGGTCAGTATTCAGGCTGGATGTCAACCCTACTCTGCCTAGGTAGGTTAAAGTTCAACAACTCAGCGACATGTTGAGATCCATTGATGAATGAAGATGATCATTCATGCTTGTGCAATTGAAACACAGCCCCTCCCACACCCCCTCACACACCCTCTTACGAAATGTCAGAAAAACGCAGGTAGGCCTATAGATTCATTGCCCCTCCTCCACCCCTCACCTCTCTGTCCGCGGTGTTGTTCAGGTTCAAGCAAGCTTCGTTTTGCATAACCGCACGCTGTAAATTCATATTACCAGACAATGAATGTTTTAAAGATATAGTTTTCATAGTCATAACTTCCGGAGCATGGGCATCAGTTTGGATTGAAATGTTATGGGGACACAGATGCTTTCGGAAGAGGCTGCACAGTTTAGACCAGCGGGATGATGTTGCTAAAAAACGTCCAATATATAACTACTATCAGACCGGACCTCGCGGCCGCGAAACAGGGCCAGTTTTTACAAATCCCTCTGCACTTCCATTCATGTCATGCGTTATGCAAACTGAGCACAAGCGAAACCCCCACACAAGGAATGTTGTATAGGTGATCATACAATAAAATATATTTTTTTTGCTGTAAAGATTTTAAGAGATATGACGTAGGCCTCTACAACATTATTTGGACCATTTTAGCTGACTTCCACCTATGTGAGAAGCAGAGATCAGGGACATAGGTGTAAAATAATCAGTGAAAATTCAGAAACACAAGATAGCTAGTCATTTTATATATTAGCCTACATTTTAATGCAAAGCCTAAAGACTGGTTTATTCCATCAACATTCCAGGCAACTGTGATACTTAGCCTGTTTTCCATTTTTTTTATCCTTTGAACTTAAGTAGCCTATAGGAAATGTTAAATTTGAATCTGTCTGCTTCTGCCAGGAAACTGAAACATATAATAGGCTACAGAGAGTAAATCTGCTTATAATGTCATTATATCATTACTATGAAAAAATAAACATTTTGAGAATAATGAATGACTCAGGAGTCAATGAATCACTGAGGATTTTATTTGTAGCTACCTTATATTAGAAACAATATTGAAAAAGTGTAGAGTTGAATATGCAGTAATTACGGAATGACATATAGACGACTATACTCATGGCCTATAATGTTGTTCGAAAATTTATATTAAACTACAAAGTTTAGTGCATTTTAGTGCATCTGCTCGCCTCAACAAAAACTGTTTGCGCTGCCTGTTTTGCTGCCTCTTTCGCGGTGGTCTTGCAACCTAAATAATTATGAAAGTAGCCTACATCCATACACGAAAAATCTAACTACAACTATAGTATCCATTTTCCGCTAGAAATTCTAATGTTTTAAACTTTAGAGACAAAACTTTCTTTATATGCTAGTTTCTGCTGTCAAGGAAGATGAACTTTGGCCATTATTTCTGCTCGTTCCGGGGCGTTCCTTCTGTTGTATTCTGCAGCTACACCAGCGTTCTGTCCGGGGCATTCCTGTGGAGTCGCTAGTCATCTCAATGAATTGGTCCTCTTCTATAGGGGATTATTGCGTATGAGCAGTAGACAGTGTTACTTTATAAAAAACATCCAATATATAACTACTATTAGGGTAAAGTGTCTTGCCCAAGGACACAACGACATTTGGCTCAGTAGGGAATCG
This sequence comes from Umbra pygmaea, assembly GCA_016801145.1. Classification (NCBI taxonomy): domain Eukaryota; kingdom Metazoa; phylum Chordata; class Actinopteri; order Esociformes; family Umbridae; genus Umbra; species Umbra pygmaea. The sequence continues at coordinate 15,428 of JACXGM010020198.1, read as the reverse complement.
AACTGGCAACCTTCTTACTACAAGTCTGACTCCCTACCTGCTGAGCCATCTGTGCTAGTCATATCTCAACAAATTGGTCCTCTTCTTTAGAGGATTATTGCGTATGAGCAGTAGACAGTGTAATGCAGCTATAAGTGCTTTACTTTATAAAAGTCAATATAGAAAAAGTGTAGAGTTGGAGAATATGTAGTAATTACCGAATAAAATATGGAAGACTATAAAGTTGTTTGATGTTTTATATTAAATTACAAAGTTTAGTGCAACTCTTTGCACTGACTAGATGTAGACTTGAAGCGTGTTTACAGACATTTAATCTTTTATGTAGTTTTCATAATCATATAACTTCACGGGCATCCAATAGTTATTTCATAAATCCCTCTGCCCTTTCATTTATGTCAGGCGTTATGCGAACTGAGCACATATTTTTTAGTTCGTGTAATAGGCTATATCCGACATGGAGGATTACGTGTACATGTAGCGACATTTGGCCAATTGTGATTTTAAAACTTAAGGATTATGGTAGCAATGGAAACAACAAATAGCCTACTTATAATACAAATATTATTCAATTATTTATTTTGCTACAACATGAGTGTAGCCTATGTAAAATGTTGAATAATGAGAAGCAGCGTTTCGTTGTTGAAAAATAATTGCCGACATTTCTAAAACACATGATAGCCAGTAACTTTAGTTATTACATTATATTCCAAAGACTAAAGTTAAAAGTATTTTACGACATGATAGACATTATTTAGATAATTCTCTATTTAGTTAATTCTCAGCTCTTAGTTGATTCAGATGATTAGGTTAATAGCTCGTTTAGAGACCCTTTTCATGATATGCTAATTCTTTGAGATTGGTGCAAATATGGGCGCAGGTGAATTTGTTATTTAAACATGCGGGCGCTTGACGGGAAATTGACAACTTCGTCGGTCTTAAACTAGCAAAAACACTTGCGTTCAGACTTTGCGCTGCGTTACGCAGGGTACAAGATAGGGCCCCTGGTCTCTCCAGTGAGGTAAGCTCTTTAATCATTACTCAATACCTCGGATCACCACCACAGGTCAATAAGCCTCCAATTTCAACCTCCCAAAATACTGTCCCCTTTTCACCTTCCCAAATGTACTAAGCGACCAGTTTTTAAAGCCATTACCAGAACACTCATCCTAATCCTCCTCTGCACCTCAGGAGATGTAGAGTTAAACACAGGCCCGGTAACCCCTACTGACACCCCAACCCCTCATGTATTATCATTCAATGACTTTTGCAACCATAAAAGCCTTGGTTTTATGCATATAAGGAGCCTACTTCCTAAAACAGACCTATTCACTACTTTAGCACACTCAGCTAACCCTGACATCTTAGCTGTCTCTGAAACTTGGCTCAAAAAATCCATCAACAATTCTGAAATCTATCCCCAACTATAACATCTTCCAACATGATAGAACCACTAAAGGAGGGGGAGTGGCCACCTTCTGTAAGGATACCCTAGAGTGCTCGATAATTGTATCCAAGTCTCTGCAAGAGACTTTGCAAGAGTGCTTACCTCTAGGCGTTCTGATCATGTAATTCCTTTACTTCATGATTTTAGTATTAATGCTCCTCAATTATGGAACTCGCTACCTCTCACACTACATAATACCTCATCCGTGGCTATATTCAAGACCCAGTTTGAAAACATATCTATTTAACATGCATTTTGTATAATGTGACTACATGTGTCCATGTGCCTGTAATGTCTGAGTGTCTAAATGTATTGTAACATACAATGTAAAGTGACCTTGAGCTATGGAAAGGCGCTATATAAATAAAACTTCTTCTTCTTCTGCCCAAACAGTATTACTATTGCTGCCTTTTACAGACCCCCTTCAGCCCCCAGCTGTGCTCTAGATACCCTATATAAACTACTTGCCCCATACTTGTCCTCTGAGTTCCAATTATTAGGTGATTTAAACTGGGACATGCTCAATATCCCTAAAATCTAAATCTTAAACCTCATGCAAATTGTCAATGAACCTACCAGATACAACCTAAATAATGGGAACAAGGGAACCCTTATTGATTTTATTTTAACTAACATGCCTTCAAAATACACCCCTGCTTTTTTCAGCCAGAACCTCAGTGATCACTGCCTCATGGCGTGCATTCGTAATGGCTCTGTAGTCAAACTACCTCTGCTTATTATGAAACACTTTAGGGAACAGGCCTTCCTAGCTGACCTAGCCCGGATACCCTGGAAAGATGTTGACATTATCCCTAAAGTCAAGAAAACCTGGTCATTCTTTAAAAATGCCTTCCTCTCAGTCTTAAACAAACATGCTCCACTCAAAAAGTTTAGAAATAAGGTAGATATAGCCCATGGTTTACTCCAGATCTGACCGCCCTCGTCCAACACAAAAACACCCTGTGGCGCATCGCTTTAGCCTCAAAAAATCTGTACGACATCCAACTCTTCAGGGAAGTAAAAAAAACATCATAAACAGTCAGAGATGCCAAGACTAGCTTTTTTAAACAGAAATTTGCAACATGTAGCACCAATTCCAAAAGGTTCTGGGACACTGTGTAAAAGAGCTTGGTGTTTCTCTGGACCCAGATCTTTCTCTTGACGAACATGTAAAAATATCTCAAGAGCAGCTTTTTTCCATCTCAGGAACATTGCAAAAATTCGAAATTGTCTGTCAAAAAATGATACAGAAAAGTTAATCCATGCTTTTGCTACCTTAAGATTGGATTAGCCAGAAGAGGACTGGCCACCCCGTTGAGTCTTGCCTCTCTCTAGGTTTCTTCCCAGGTCCCACCTACTAGGGAGTTTTTCCTATCCACTGCGCATCACTTGTGTTGCTTGCTGTTGGGGGTCTTAGCCGGGTGTCTGTCAAAGCACTTTGTGACAATTGCTGTTGAAAAAAAGGGATTGATAAATAAATTTGATAGATTGATTGACTGTGAAGACCATGGAGAATAAGAACTCTCCTTCACCTGAATTCAATTAGTTGATGTCCTGAGAGAAAAAACAAAAGCTAAACCCTTTCAAATCTGCTGGGCAGGAACCTGGACCCGTCCTTCCTAAAACTCTCTGTAACATTCATTGCAGCTTCCATTACTAGCCTCTTTAACCTCTCTCTCGTATCCTCAGAGATCCCAAAAGATTTGAAAACAGCAGCAGTCATTCCTCTTGTCAAAAACCCAACTGTTATAGACCCATACCTATCCTGCCATGTCTCTCTAGTCTTCGAAAGCCAGATCAACATTCAGATTAACAAACATTTTGAATCCAACAGCACACTCTGCTATGCAATCAGGTTTCTGAGCTGGTCATGGCTGCATCTCTGACACGCTCAAGGTATTAAATGATATTACAACTGCCATTGACAAAAGACACTACTGTGCCACTGTTTTTATTGACCTAGCCAAAGCTTTCGACTCAGGCAATCATCACATCCTTATTGATAGACTCAGTAGCCTCAGTTTCTCTAATAACTGCCTCGACTGGTTCACCAACTAATTCTCTGACAGGGTTCAACATGTTAAATCTGAGGGTCTGTTGTCTGGACCTATGAATGTCTCTATGGGGGTGCCGCAGGGTTCGATTCTTGGGCTGTCACTATTCTCTGTGTATATCAATGATGTCACCCGTGCTGCTGGTGACTCTTAGATCCACCTCTATGCAGATGACACCATTCTATACACATCCGGCCCTACATTAGACTCTGTATTAACTAACCTCTATGCAGATGACACCATTCTATACACATCTGGCCCTACATTCTATACACATCTGGGCTTTTAACCATACTTGTCCTGCTTGATTTGAGCGCTGCTTCGCATAATATACTTCTTGACAGGTTGGCTTTTATTGGGATTACTGGCACGGCTCTGTCTTGGTTTAGATCATATCTATCTGGACGCAGTCAGCGTATTCAATTGAAAGGATTCAGTTCAAGAACATTTACAGTTACCACTGGTGTTCCCAGGGTTCTGTTTTAGGCCCGCTTCTTTTTATTATCTATATGCTCCCACTTGGTTATATTCTGAGGAAGTATGGTGTACATTTTCACTGTTATGCGGATGACACCCAACTTTACATGTCTGCCAAACCCACTGGTTCATTTCCTACCCCATCTTTGTCCAGCTGTCTAGCTGACATTAAAGATTGGCTTTCAGCTAACTTATTGAAACTAAATGGCAACAAAACTGAGGTTTTACTGGTTGGCACTAGATCTGTTGTGTCTAAATGTAACAGTTTTTCTTTGCACATTGACAATAATACAATTGACAAATAATACAATATGTCCTTCCACACAGGTTAATAGTCTGGGTGTCATCATCGATAGCACACTACCCTTTGAAAGTCAAATTAATAATTTCACGCAGATTGCATACTTCCACTTACGTAATATTAACCGTCTCCGTCCCTTTCTCTCAAATAATAATACTGTAGTTCTTATCCGCGCACTAGTCTCTTCACGTATAGACTATTGTAATTCTCTTCTCACAGGTGTTCCCTTTAAACTGCTACAAAGCGGCAGCTCGTGTTCTTTCTAGGACTCCTTCTATTGAGCACATTTCTCCAGTTCTGCAGCAATTACACTGGCTTCCAGTAAATTATAGAGTTAAATTCAAGATCTTGCTACTTACTTATAAGGCACTTCATAATCTTGCACCCCAATACCTTAGTCAACTTCTCCATGTTTACACTCCTTAACGTGCTCTCAGATCTTCAGCTTCACATTCTCTTGTGGTACCTCGGATTCGATTAACTACCATGGGTGCCAGATCTTTTAGTTATGCTGCCCAGGGGCGTTTCTGACTAATCGGGCACCCTAGGCAAGATCTCAAAATGGCACCCTCCACTCCTATGGACAGACTCGCCCACCTCAGCTATAGATCTCTGCAGTTCATCCAGAGTGATCATGGGCCTCTTGGCTGCATCTCTGATCAGTCTTTTCCTTGTATGAGATGAAAGTTTAGAGGGACGGCCGGGTCTTGGTAGATCTGCAGTGGTCTGATACTCCTTCCATTTCAATATTATCGCTTGCACAGTGCTCCTTGGGATGTTTAAAACTTAAGAAATATTTCTGTATCCAAATCCGCCTTTAAACTTCTCCACAACAGTATCTTTTGACCTGTGTGTTCCGTGTTCTTCATGATGCTCTCTGTGCTTTCAACGGACCTCTGAGACTATTACAGAGCAGGTGCATTTATACGGAGACTTGATTATACACAGGTGGATTCTATTTATCATCATTAGTCATTTAGGTCAACATTGTATCACTCAGAGATCCTCACTGAACTTCTGGAAAGTATTTTCTACACTGAAAGTAAAGGGGGTGAATAATTTTGCTCGCCAAATTTGTCAGTTTTTTATTTGTAATTTTTTTTTGAAATATCCAATAAATTTTGTTCCACTTCATAATTGTGTCCCACTTGTTGTTGCTTCTTCACAAAAAAATACAGTTTTATATCTTTATGTTTGAAGCCTGAAATGTGGCAAAAGGTTGAAATGTTCAAGGGGGCCGAATACTTTCGCAAGGCACTGTATATTAAGGGTGGGGAGGGGGAGAGGGGGCGCCCTATCGGCGCCCCCAAGCAGATGGCGCCCTAGGCGACCGCCTATGTTGCCTATGCCTAGAAACGCCCCTGATGCTGCCCCCCGCCAATGGAACTCCCTTCCCCTTGATATACGCAATAGTGACTGTTTGCTGACTTTGAAAACGCATCTTAAGACACATCTTTTTATACAGGCTTTTTAGAACATGTTTTATTGAGTTTTTACTGCACTGAACCTGTATATGTGGCTTGTTTGTTGTGATTTCTGTAATGTATATTGGTTGTGAAGTGTCCTTGAGTGTTATGAAAGGCGCCACTAAATGAAATGCATTATTACATTGGACTTTGTATTAACTAAACTCCAAAAGAGCTTTGATGCCATTCAACATGCCTTCTATAGCCTTCAACTGCTCTTAAACCCACCAAAAAAAAATGCTTTTTTATTCAACCGCACACTTCCCATACCCAAATAGGCTGACTAGCATCTCCACTCTGGATGGGTCCAAACTGGAATATATGGACACCTGCAAATACCTAGGTATCTGGTTAGGAATGAGAGTAAACAATCTACAATCTAAAATAAAATCTAGGTAACACTTTATTTGGATAGTCTATCTGTAGATGTTTTACAGAGTATCAATAACAATGTACAAAATATCAATAGCATTTCAATAACATTTCAGTTACCTATCTACTAACACTTACCCTAACCTTAAACCTCATCCAATCCCTAAACTTAACCATTTCCCTAACCCTTAGCCTAACCCTAATTCAAACCCTAACCCTAACCTTAACCTTAGAAAACATTTACTATGTTTTTTAGTAGTTGTTTATATTGTGAATACCTGTAGAGCATCTATAGACGGTCATTTTGAAACCAAAATCTAGAATTGGCTTTCTATTTCGAAAAAAGGCCTCCTTCACCTATGCTGCCAAAAAGACCCTGGTAAAATTGAAAAAAGGCCTCCTTCACCTATGCTGCCAAAAAGACCCTGGTAAAATTGACTATCCCACCAAACTATCCTGTATCTAAACTCACTTCTCACCATTGCCTCACCCACCCATAACCTGCGTTCAACCAGGTACTTCTCCCTGATCACCCCAAAAGCCCAAACCTACTTTGGCCGAAATTCCTTCCAGTTCGCTGCAGCAAACAACTGGAATGAGCTACAGAAGGGACTGAAACTCGTGACCACCGTCCCCCTTACATCCTTTAAATCACGATGATCAGAGCTTATTGTTGCACATGCTGACCCTCCCCTCTCACATGTACACTACCTCTCCCTGTCTGATATAGCACCTAAGCTTTGTTGCCAAACGCACTTTTGTACACACTGACTTGCGCAGTATTTTATTTTAAATATATTATTTATCAACTGTTATTTGCACAACAACCATTTGCACAGCCATACTCAAGTGTTAATTTATAACATTGTATTTACCTGCCACTCTACATACCGATTTGATATCAGGCTGGTGGTGGTGTAATGATTGAAACAGAGTCCTCCTTTCTCATTCAGACTCACCTGCCCATCTGATAGAACCGGAAGAGCTGGGTATGCTGGCGCATCTTGGCTGCCGCTCCGCTCTCCAAACAACAGTTGCTATGCGGTGTATATTGTTCATGTATAATGGAAGTTTGCTTCTCTTGGTGCTGGCCTGGTGGCCTTCTTTCGGCTTTACGGACTTACGTATAGGCCTACCTGGAGCTGGTACTGTCGCAGCTTCTAGGATCATGGCCTTACAGTACTCCTCCCGCCAGCTGTTATCCCTGAAACAGAAATACTATTTGTTTCAGGACACTTATGACCACTGTGACAGGGCGGGATTGCTGCGGCCCAAACGGTATATTCACCGGAGCTCAGGACGCAGTTCTGTCTCTTCCTCGTCTTCTTCCATCCCAGTTTTGAGCTGCCGACGAAGGATTAAAAGATCGCCTCACCCTGGAGTGGATTTTACTATTTTATTAGCTCTGCCGTCTGAGCGGCATTCCTGTATTGCGCCGACTGCAACCCCTTTAAAAGCCGCGTTACTCAACGTGCGCTCTGTGAATAACAAAGCTTTGCTGCTGTTGGATTTTATCGTGGACAAAAACCTAGACTTGTTTTTCCTTACGGAAACATGGCATAAACAGGACTCTGCAAGCAGGTCTCTCATATGAAAGCAACCACTTTCATACTTGATCTTTTGCCCGGTAGCCTGTTTAAATCTTGCTTTGATCCTTTATGTCCCACAACTCTTGTTATTATAATCAACTCTTTGTCAACTGGGGAGGTGCCAGCAGCACTTAAAACTGCTGCGGTCACTCCTGTTTAAAAAAAAGCAAAACTCTGATATGAAAATCTTCTCAAAATATCGCCCATTTCGAAAATTACACAGTACTGAGACTGCATTAGTTAAGGTCACTAATGATTTACTAATTGCCTCTGACTCCGGCTCCCTGGCCCTTCTCATTCTCTTGGATCTTAGTTCAGCCTTTGACACTATTGACCATACACTGTTACTAAATCACAGTGAAATACAGGTATCCTCTTCCTCTTATTCACTCTGTCATTGAATCCATGCATGGAGCCACACTCTTCACGAAATTAGACCTGCGCAGTGCCTACAATCTGGTGCGCATTAGAAAAGAAGACGAGTGGAAAACGGCCTTCAGCACTAACTCCGGTCATTACGAGTACCTCGTCATGCCTGACTAATGCTCCTTCTGTATTCCAGGCATTTGTAAATTATGTCTTCAGGGACTTACTGGGTCATTGTGTCCTCGTCTACATTGACTACATCCTAGTATACTCGGACACCTATGAACACCATATCCAGCACGTCCGGGAGGTGCTACGCCGGCTGCTGGCTCACCGACTGTACACAAAGGCAGAGAAGTGTACATTCCACCAGACCTCTATTTCCTATTTGGGGTACAAGAATACCACCTCAGGCATCGAAATGGAGGTGTACAAGGTCGAGGCTGTGAGGTCATGGCCTGTGCCTACCGCGACGAGGGACCTCCAGTGGTTCCTCGGTTTCGCAAATTATTACAAGCGGTTCATCCGCTCCTTCGGCACCGACGAGGCCTTCCAGGCCCTGAAGATGCGTTTTACCACGGCGGCTATCCTTCGGCACCCAGATCCTGCCCTGCCTTTCGTGGTCGAGGTGGACCCGTCTGAGGTGGGTCTGGGCGCTATTCTGTCACAGCGCCAGGGCACACAGATGAAGTTGGTTGTGTGTGCATTATCCTCAAAAAGCTCACCCCTGCCAAACAGAATTATGATGTGGGGGACAGGGAACTGCTGGCGGTGGTGGACGCGCTTAAGAAATGGAGGCACTGGCTAGAGGGAGCCGCGCACCCACTCCTTGTTTTAATGGACCATCGTAATCTGGAGTACCTAAGGACGGCGAGGAGGCTCAACCCCAGACAGGCGAGATGGGCCCTCTTCTAATCCCGTTTTGACTACACCATATCCTACATACCCGGGTCAAAAAACACCAAAGTCGTCGTGCTCTCGCGCATGTATGACTCGGACCCCAGAGTTCCTGAGATTGCTACAGTGGTTCCTCCCGCGCGTATAGTCGCCCCCATACAGTGGGCACTGGACGGAGAGATCTAGCGCCAGCAGGTAAACCACCCCCATCCTCCTAACTGTCCTCCTGTTCTTGTGTATGTGCCTCCTCCATTCAGGGATTGTCTTCTGACGTGGGTCCACACGTTTCCGGCGTCTGGCCACCCAGGTACTCAACGCACCCTCCAGACCATCCGGGAAAAATGCTGGTAGCCGTCTATGGTGCAGGACGTTCAGCGATAGGTGGCGTCCTGCTCAACGTGTGCGCAGTGTACCACTCCTAACCATCTACCATTCGGTAAGCTGCACCCTCTTCCAATACTCCAGCGGCCTTGGTCCCACCTCTCTATCGATTATATCACTGACCTACCGGAGTCCAAGGGCCAGACCACTATTCTGGTGATAGTGGACAGGTTCTCTAAAGCGTGTCAATTGGTTCCTTTCCACAGCCTCCCCAAGCGTTCCAAACGGCGGAGGCCCTGTTTACTACTGTGTTCCGTAACAATGGACTCCCAGAGGATATAGTCTCGGACAGGGGTTCCCAGTTCACGTCCAGGGTCTGGAAGTCATTTATGACAGGTTAGGTATTACGGTGAGCCTCACGTCTGGTCACCACCTGCAATCGAAGTGGCAAACAGAGAGGGTCAATCAGGAGTTAGGGAGATTCTTACGTTCATACTGCAGGGACCAGCCTGGGGACTGGGCTGACGTCCTGCCCTGGGCTGAATACGCCCAGAACTCCCTCCGTTACTCCTCCACTAACTTGTCCCCCTTTCAGTGTGTCTTAGGCTTCCAGCCCTCCCTGGTCCCCTGGCACCCCAGCACAGACGACATCCCTGCGGTGGACAACTGGTTCACGTGAGCGGAAGCCCTGTGGTCTGCAGCACACACTCGCCTACAGCTCGGTGTGCGTTGGCACAAACTCCAGGTGGATAAGCACAGGACGGATGCACCCATGTTCCAGCCTGGGGACAGGGTCTGGGTGTCCACCCGCAACCTGTCTCTTCCTAACCCCTGTTGGAAACTCTCCCCCAGGTTCCTCTGCCCTTTTCCTGTGCTCCGCCGGGTGAATGACGTCTCCTACACCCTCCAACTACCCCGTCATATGCGTGTCTCACCTACGTTTCATGTGTCCCTTCTCAGGCCGGTGGTTCGGGGTCCTTTGGAGAGTAGGGAGGCTGACGGGCTGCCCACTCCTCCTCTGGTGGTCGATGATGGAGTTGCCTATTCTGTTTACCGCCTTCTGGACTGCCGGAGGCGTTCGGCGCGCCTACAGTACTACGTGGACTGTGAGGGGTACGGGCCGGAGGAGCGCAGCTGGGTGCCCACCAGTGACATCCTGGACTCTTCTCTATGCCGGGACTTCCATCGCTGGCATCCTGATCACCCAGGTTACTTGTTCGAGGGGTCAGCCTCGTTCCCGCCCTGCTCCCTGCGCAGCTGGAGCCGCGCCTTCGACGGGGGGCTCTGTCACACCAGCCCTCTCCCTGACAGCAGACGCCACTCTCTTTCACCGGAATACTAGTTTGCCCCTAAATATGTATGCGGAGTGTGAAGGGAGCTCTAGTCTTCTTTATGTTCAGCGACAGGTGCTTTCTGTTTAAGCTCGTTAACACTGCTTTATAGGGCTCAGGGCATATAGCCCACATTGTTGGTTGTTTGTCATGTTGTATTAAAGTGTCGCTATTATTCTCAGTTTGCCTTATATACATTCTGTATTCCTTGGCTGCGGTGCTGTCAAGATTAAAAGAAACCAGTCTACTGCACTTGACTCCGCTACGTCTCTTGTTGTGACAGTCCCTTACTCTTTAGTATGTATAGTTATCCACTCGTCCAATTATTAAGATCTCTCGACCTTAACTATCACTTCTATGCTGATGATACACAGATTTATATCCATACACGACCGGGTCAGCAAGTGGACACTTTGCAGCTTTCGAACTGTATTGTTGAGATCAAAATTTGGATGTCCAATAATTTTCTGTCTTTAAATGGCTCTAAGACAGAAGTTATGCTCCTTGGATCTCCTCATCAACTGCGAAAGACTGGGTCTTCTACCCTGTCTGTTGACAGCGTTGCCTTGGAGTTCCAGAGCAAATAAAAAATCTTGGTGTCATATTTGATGCCACACTGTCATTTGAACCTTTTGTGCAGAATACGGTTAGGACATCCTTTTATCACCTTAGAAATATTGCACATCTTTGTCCTACGTTGTCTTTCTCAAGCGGTTGATAAACTCTTTTGTTTTTACACGTGTTGACTACAGTAATGGTCTTATAGCTGGGGTATCTAAGTCATCAATTGACAAATTGCAATATGTACAAAATTCGGCTGCCAGAATTTTGTCTGGGGTAAAGGCTAGGGATCATATCACCCCTGTCTTGGAGTCTTTGCACTGGCTTCCTGTCAGGTACCATATTGACTTTAAAATTCTTATGTTGGCATTTAAGGCTTTGCACAATCTAGCTCCTCAGTACCTGTCTGATTTATTAATGCCCTACATACCACGTCCTAATCTGCGTTCCTCTCAGAGTGGTCTCTTGGTTGTTCCTAAAACACTGCTGCGTTCTAGGGGTGTCACGTATCCTCTCAGATAAGATAGAGACAAGCGCGAAGGTTGCAATAATCCACTTCCTTTATTTCTGAAACAAAATACTGCCACGAGGGGCTAAGCGTATATAATCCAAAACACACAGGAGACACCGGAACAGGACACGTAACAGGATATATTGACCGACAAGGGGTAACAAGGAAACACAAGGGCTAAATACTGAAATGGCTAATAACTAATACAATACATCTGGGAAATTAAAACACTGACGTCACCAATAAGACAGAAGTCAGAGCTATACATGAAACAGACACAAGAGGGAGCCAAAACACAACACACGAGGGAGCACAGGAGTAACACAGGGAAAGTCCAACTCAAATGTCCATTCTCAGCCCATCCAGGGCCGGACGTTACAAGGGGTGATAGAGGGTTTTCTTTCTATGCTCCAAAGCTTTGGAATTCTCTCCCGGCCAATATCAGGGAAACAAACACATTAGTGACTTTTAAATTTTATTTTAGGATTGCTTTTACTTGAATATTTATCTGTTTAATTTTTACTAAAAGTTTGTAGTTTCTCTGTTATTATGTATACCTGTTAAGCGCTTTGAGAAAGCAACTTTTAAAGGCGCTATATAAAATAAATGTATTATTATTATTATTATTATATACCTTAATTTCGCATTTCTTTGCACTAATTGTACATTTACTTACACCTTCTCATGTAACTTTGTATTTTTTCTTTCTTCCTTACTCAAACCTTTGTGTAACTCTTGTGTATTTGTATCCATGTGTAAAACCTTCTATATTTGGAACTTTTTGCTTTATCTTCGCCAGGTCGCCGTATTAAATGAGAAATTGTTCTCAACGTGCCCACCTGTTTAAATAAAGGTTAAATAAAATAATCTAAATTGTACAAGACTTATTCCAAGAAACATACCAAATTATCATCTTCAAAATTTTACAATATAGAAATGGAACACAACAGGAGATGGTCAAAAAAGAAGAAGACTGTGTATTCAATATGTATCAGTGTGTCATGTAAATGAGGTAACATAAACAAAGGCAGGATACAAAGGTATTTAATAACGACAAACCAAAAGTAACAGGCTGAAAGACCATGAATACCACTCTAGTAACGAAAACACCATACAGAGAATAATAATCGACAAAGGAGGAAATGCCACACTTGGCTTATATATGTAACGAGGCCCACACTCTGCGTCAATAATAAGGGGTTTTATTATGCAAGCAATGAATACCAGATCACGTTCGAACAGCAGTAACAAACAGGCCAGGGTCGGTACACAGACTGGGCAGAACAGATACACTCCACAATCCTTTGGCAGAAACAGGAACAGGCAGGGTTCGGTACACAATGCAGGCAGAAATGGTACAGATACAATAATCCTGAGGGAAGTCACAGTACAGGCAGAGGTCGGCAACACAGGTATTCCTTCGTATGGGCAAATCCAAGGAGAGTAGTCAAAAGGCAGAAAAGGGTCAGAACCAGGAATCAGGCCAGAAAAACGCTCAGCATGCAATACAATCATTAACAATACCTTGCAATGAAGGAATGAGTCGGTACAGGTTATATACATCTGAAACAGGCAGTAGGTGTTCAGAATTCAGGTGATTGTGATCTAAGGTGCGTGCTGCCTTCATGTGAATGGGGATCTTGACTAGAAACAGTGGGAGGAACAGTAGACAGTGGTTCAGTAGAACCGGCTAGGGACGATCTCACAGAGCCCCCCCTCCGACGGGCGGCTCCAGACGCCCCAACCGGACGACGAGGGGGCCGTCCCCTAGGGCGCAGAGCAGGGCACTCCAGCCGACGACGATGGAAATCAGCGACCAATGCGGGATCCAAAACATCCCGCGCTGGAATCCAGGACCTCTCCTCCGGACCGTATCCCTCCCAGTCCACCAGGTACTGGAGACCGTCCTGCCTGCGACAGGAGTCCAGCAAGTCCTGGACGGCATAGACGGGGCCACCACCGATGTCCATCAAAGGCGGAGGAGTAAGCGCCGCCACCGGCGGATGCAGAGGACTGTAGCGGACCGGCTTGAGGAGGGAGACATGAAAGGACGAAGACAAACGGAAATGGCGGGGCAACTGCAGACGGTAAGTCACAGGATTCACACGTTGTAATATCTTGTATGGACCAATGTACCTGGGATACAGCTTACGGCAGGGCAACCGCGGTCGGATATCCCGGGTGGCCAGCCAGACCCTCTGGCCCAGATGGAAGAGCGGCGTAGCCCCTCGTCTGCGGTCGGCGTGCGTTTTCTGCGTGGAGACAGCAAGACTGAGGTGTTGATGGGCGACATCCCATACCTGTGAGCTTCGGGTGAACCAGTCTTCAACGGCAACAACTGGACTCAGCTCAGTATCCCAAGGAAACAGAGGGGGCTGGTATCCTAACACACACTGGAAAGGGGTGAGTTTAGATGAGGAATGGATTAAAGAATTTTGAGCGTACTCAACCCAGGGTAGATAACGGCTCCAGTCATGGGTTTGGGTGGCACAACACTGGCGGAGAAACTTTCCAATCTCTTGGTTAAGGCGTTCCGTTTGTCCATTAGATTGAGGGTGGTACCCGGATGAGAGGCTGACGGAGACTCCCAGTCTATCACAGAACGCCTTCCATACACGGGAGGTGAATTGGGATCCTCTGTCCGAGACAATGTCTTCTGGTATCCCGTATTGGCGGAACACCTGCTGGAATACACATTCTGCTAATTCCAAAGCAGACGGCAATTGAGGCAGAGGAACAAGGCGACACATTTTCGAGAAACGATCTATCATTACCAGGATGGTGGTAAACCCATCAGAGACAGGAAGGTCAGTGACAAAATCCATGGATATGTGCGACCTGGGTCAATGTGGTACAGGCAGAGGCAAGAGCTTACCTACCGGAAGCTGGCGTGGTGTCTTAGATTGAGCACAGATTGGACAGGATAACACATAATCAGAAACATCATCCTTTAAGGTGGACCACCAGTATTTAGGGGACAGTAGAGCGATGGTGCGTGTAATGCCAGGGTGTCCGGAACCTAAGGATGTATGGCACCATTGCATTAATTGAGGTCGTAGTGTAGCGGGAACATAGGTTTTACCTGCTGGTGTCTCCGGTGGAGGAGGCTCAGATCGAACAGCATCCTGAATCAAGGTATCCAAATCCCACTGGATCGGCCCCACCACACACGCAGGCGGGAGGATGGTTTCTGAGGAGGGGGTGTTTGCTGGAGCTGTGAACTGACGGGAGAGTGAATCAGCTTTAATGTTCTTTTTGCCTGGAAGATAGGAGACAGAGAAGTTAAACCGGGTGAAAAACAACGACCACCTAGCCTGGTGAGCTGTTAGTCTTTTGGCATGTTTCAGATATTCTAAATTTCTATGATCGGTGAGCACAACAAACGGATGCCGGGCTCCCTCAAGCCAGTGGCGCCATTCCTCCAAGGCGAGTTTCATGGCCAGTAATTCCCTGCTTCCCACGTCATAATTACGTTCAGAGGGCGAAAGCTTTCTGGAAAAGAACGCACATGGGTGCATCCGTGAAGGGGTACCCCGATGTTGTGATAGAACAGCTCCCACCCCAACCTCCGAGGCGTCCACTTCCACTGTGAAGGGCAAGGAGGGATCTGGCTGAGATAAGACTGGTGCTGATGTGAATCTATGTTTCAACTCATCGAATGCAACTAGGGCGGCGTCTGTCCATCGTAAAGCAGTCCCTTTTTGACTGGTCAGGGCGTGAAGCGGGGCTGCGACAGAG
>JACXGM010020197.1:0-17943 GCA_016801145.1 Umbra pygmaea | reverse complement strand
ATATGTAATATCAATCAAAACAATAACAAAATACATACTTTGCATTAAAAGCAAACATCACTATACATATATTATATATATTTCTTAGTTGTGTACTTACATTATCCTAAATGTTTCCACTAACTTTCAAATCCAGAGAAATTTGTAATATAATTCGAAGACACGGGACGTTTCATTTTGTCGCCCGTAAATGGCGTCACATAACCTGTGACTGCTCAAGTTGTTCTAAGTTCCAGGGAGCCGCCAAACATAACGTGAATAAAGTTATAATTTTTTAACAATACATTACTTTGTCAGTGAACATTTTTTCTGCCGGAGACGCTAGATTGGAAGGTTGTCATTGACGACGATAACAAAACCCATGATCCCACGCAACCTCCCGACGTCATCCAAGTACATCTTTTGCTATTGTTTTGATTGCGAGTCCCCTGGCGGCCAAAAATTACATATTGCACGTTTAATCAAAAAAGTGTAACGCCCAGCCCAGTGAGGGCGTTAAACAGAGACTGAGAAAGGACTCCTTATATATATTTGTTTAATTTCCATGTATTTTGTGTTATATCAGTGCATTGCATGGAGGTTTTGGTTTATATGTATATGTCCCTTTAAGGAATGTGACACCTCTCTCTAGTTTGGGCATTTGCTAAGGCCTTGTCCACATGTACACAGGTATTTTTGTAAAAAGTTTTTCTTTCTTCATTTAAAAAAAAACCTTGTTCACACAAGCACAGTTTAAAAAATGTCTCTGTCCACACGAAATTGCAAAAACGCCCGATCATGCGCTGTCAAGAGCATGCCAAACCAACAGGTGACGATATAACCCTAACCGTAAAGCCATGTTGGTCAATCAAAAGCCTAAAAAGGGTTATTACCTGTTCCGGTAGGTCTCGTCCAAAACCGGCAACTGAGGTCTGTGTCGTGGGAGCGTAGCATAGTCATAAGCAGTTACTGGAGTAGTATTGCATTCTGATGCCTCTGTTAAGCAATATAACGCGATAACTGTGCATGTATCTGTATACATGTAATAAGCCCTGTTAGCGCAGTTATTAGCAGCGATATTTTGGCTGCATCCACCATTGCACAGACTCTTTTTAATTTTTTTTTTGCACAAACTCTCCTCATGTAAACAATGGAGATAGTGGCGCACAACCTGACATTAAACAAACGAGATAACAGCGCGCATTCAGGCGTCACGTGCCAAAATCTTTGGTTTCACCGTCCACACAACAACACTGTAACCAGAGTTTTTAAAAATCTTCACCCTGGCCTGAGTTTTCATAAAGCTCGGTTTCAGTGACCTGATACAACGTTTACGTGTGGACGAACAGCATAACTGCATAGAAAAAATGCCAGTGTTCATGTGGGGCCTAAGTTAGGGTTTAGGTTAGGTTAGGCTGGTATCTTGTAGATCTGTTGATTAATGATTACTGGACAAGAGAGAGTTAGCTATCAGTGTCCGTTAAGCTATATAAGTATATCCGTTGTGCTCTCGTTTCAGTGGTACCCTGCAGATGTATATATGTATGTCTCGGGACTTGTTTTGAATAAAACCACCATCCATTTTCCTCTACCATCTGCCTGCCTGTGTGTCCCTCCTATCGCCACACCATACATTGTGACTGAAAGGCACAAACCCCATGTTGGCTTACATTTTTTCATGTAAAATGTATTTCTTTTTTCATGTAAGTCAGAAAGAAATATAACTGAGACATTTTTATGCCAAAGAAGGTCTTTAAAATTGAGGCTTATTGTCTCACAATTTCACAAGTAATCTACCCAAACATAGAACTCCTCTCTGGAGGTTTAGATCATTAGATCGCTGGGGCAAATGTATATTTACATCACACTTCCCTGCGTTTGAAAACAATACATGACCCACCCAATCGAAAAGACAGATGAAAAAGTAGAGCAAATACAGCCTCAAAGACAAAGACCTTCCTGTTCAACAATATGCACATGAAGGTAGCCTATGCTGATGAAATACCAGTGGAAAATGTGCGGCTTTATCAATTTCTGCCCACGCAAATTTTTAGGCCTTGAGTGTGAGGTACCCTTTTTCCATTGTGATGTTACAAACAAATAGACATACATATAAAGGAGTAGGTATTTGTATTTCGAGTGACAAATACTTGTCCTGCACTGAATGTGACGAATATTTTTGACGGAAAAACTGGAAAAATCCACAACACCAACGCATAGCAAATTTGAGCAGGTTTTTTTCATACAATTAATTATAATTGTGTATAAACTCACCAATGTTGGGAGAGTTGATGGAGCAGCCTACTGGGATTGATCTTTTACTTGACCGGTAGCCTACATACATTAGGTCTTGCGGTGCAAGGGCTGAACGCATATAGGCATGAGTTGAGACAACAGCGTCTGAAACCCTTTTAGAAATGGAAAGTCTTTGTATATTGGGTAACAATCAGAAATAGTAATATGTGATGCGATGACTGTTATTGTTTTAAGCTTTTAAGGGTTTCTTTCTCTGTATGTTGCATGCTAAATGCCTACGTCCTCAACAACAGAGTTTTTTATTTATACCTTGCAGATATATGAACAGTAACTGTAAAATTGTATACATGTTACATTTTTCACACATTGCCATTAACTGAGTAACAGCAGTACAGTGTCATACCTAACCCTCCACATCTAGCCAGTCAATATTACATGGGATATACATTGTTATAAATTAATAGTAATTAATCATGAACACATCATTTGCAAAAGTGTTACTATGAGCTGTTTACACAATCCTTACCAACATTGCTAAAGATTGTAACGATTATTTACCAATACTTTATTAATGGTTAATTACCAGGGGTTATAATGAAATCTTAAAATTAGAGAGAACATTTTTTGAAAAATTGAAGGCAACAGTATCTGAAGATTGAGCAAGAGCCTGCAGAATTGTAGTATCTACTGTACATCGTGTTGTCATCTTGTTGTTCTAAAAATGTGTTTCCCAATTATGACACACCTCAGGGACCCACACAGCCTATTCATGATCTGTTCAAGTGTGTAGTACTGTCGCCAGCTTCAGTATATTGGCATGATGAAGCCTCACTAAGGGCTCAACAAGACTGGGTTAAAAAAACATTGGTGAAGACACTTGGAGCAAAAACCTGGAGTGTGCATCTTTTTTTTTGTATTTGGTACTTATATTTACCAGGGCTTATGCGACAGGCTCAAGTCTGCATACTCCAGCGTTGTGTAGGAGCGGAGCCGCTCATTTCATGACCACAACAACACTACAATCATCCACTATGCTCAATGGATCGACCACAGGCCTAAAGCCAACCTACATGTATACATTTTTTCCTCATTATTTAGCTGGAAATTTACTAAGAACCTATTATTATTTGCAGCAATTATTTGGGCACAATTCGAGTTTACTTGCTATCAAAATGTCTTGCTCATGGGCAGAACGACAGGGTTATTAACCCCGGTTGCTTTTTTAGTTCCCATAGAATGCCCTACCCACTATAGGCCTCCACCAGAAAGAAAAAATGTAAATGCATTTTAATTTCAATTGTCTTTTGGATTTTTTATTTGAGGGGAAAGTGTAATTGAGCAGTCTATGGCATGCGTCTGCTGGGTCTAGATAGACAAGCATTCCAAACTTTGGAATCACCCAGAAATGTAGATTTTTTTTATAGAAAATTATACCTTCCTTCACTAAGGTAATATTGCATTCCTAAGAAATTATAGTAAAAACATGATTCATTATTGATGAGCTAAAATAACATTCAAGGTACATTAAATAATGGCTGTTGAAAATGGGGCTTTGCTATTGTAAGTGAATAATTTAATAATATTTCAATAATAATTAAATAATTCATTTCCAACAGTGATAGACATTTTCAAGTTTGTAATGTCTTATATATACAGTATTTTAATCCATTTAAATTCACCTTGGTGAATGAAGGTGTTGAGAAGTGATTCTATACAATCATGTTTCAATACAGTTTAAACAGTTTAGAATAGTATAACTAGATGAGAGTCTTATACACCTACGGTTAGAGGCCTGAAAGCAGACAGGGAGAAGGTAAAGGGTCAAACCATGAGTGCAGAAAGGTTGTTATTGTATAGTTATCTTAAGGGGACTTTCCTTTAGAAGGGGAGTAGCTTGGTCAAGATGACAAGCGAGTGACAAAGGACAGAGAGGGCCCATCAAGGTACTGTTCTTATATTATAACATTAGAATAGGCTTGTAGCTTATAGCTTAGGACTTATAGCTTATATGATCTGTTATACATATATTAGACTGCTTATAACCATATGATCTATTGTATGTTAGACTGTAATTCCATAACAGATCTAATACATAGTGGATGCCATTCAGACTAATAGAACATTTTACATGTGTGCATTTTTATTTTCACAGGAAACTAGTACATAAGGGTTACTGAGTTATTTGAGAATAACAACTAGCGAGGCCATTTGATAAGATGCTAGACATAAGTTAAGTTGACCTGCACATGTGCTCATGTGAGACAGTCATGGGTCTGAGGAGATAAGGGTCTTCTTCTAGAAGGGATGTGAACAACAAAGCTAAGGCTATATAAACCAGTTCTAATTGTTATTCGGGGCTTCTTCTTCAAGTCCGTCTTTGGATTCTTGTGTTGAGATGTCCCTGTTCCAGACAAGATGTTACTTTATATTCTATGATGTAACCACAACCCAACTCCTGACACTATCATTTCAATGAAGATCCTGTTAAGCTGTAAAATAACCATCTATTTACAATGGTATCAATTTCTTTAAAAAACATTAGTGTATCCAATCCCTAGTGTATCTAAGAATTATAAAAAAAATGATGTTTTTGATTGATGGTAGTAGTCTAGGACGCTACACAGTTCAACAATTATGAACAACGACATGTCCATTATAACACGTACCAGTTGACTAATGCAAACATATGCAAGAAACAGGCATGCCCTCCAAATAGTGATTGTTTCATGTTTTAATCATTGTTGTAAATATTAGCTAAGCCGGAAAACAGACCAGGCCATGCTAAACAAATGTTCTCTTTGTAAATGACTGACCAGGAAATGAACACTGATTCATTTCAATAATGTTTTACCACTGTAAAAGAAACAAACGTCCTACTTGTTTCAACAAATTATTATTAGTGGATAGATTCCACTTAACTTTTGAGCCCACATTTCTTGGGGCTGTTGAACGACAAATAATGTGTACAAAAGATTTGAAACCTCTAGTTAACTCAGCACATTGCTGTTTTCATTTTTCTCCCCAAATCCCACTGACTGTGCCTTGATGGCAGCTCTGCAACGCCTTGGACAGATCTGTGGGATTGCGAGGGGTGCGCACATGGTTCATCCAACCACATGTTGCCTTAGCCGCCGATTCTTTCCGCACTGCTCATCCAGCACGGAAGCCTTTAGTCAGATTATGCACAGGATTACGTTCACCAACTACACTGACCTACAAAGGCTAACCGCAGTAACTACAAAATGGGTGAAGCTTAGAAAACCCTACCCTAACTTAGGTCAAATCAGCAATCATGGTTTTTTTACATAACAATTACTTAATGAATACATGTACAATTTGTGCAATATCACTTGTATACTTAACTCATTTGGCTGGCCAGTTGAAACAACTTTAAAGCCAACTTTAAAGTGTTGCTTTTTGAATAGTTACTGAGGTTTGCCTTTGTAGGGCAGTACACTTCTGTGATCAAATTTACAGGTGCCCAATCTGCACACAAGGAGACGCTGGAAAGGTAGATGATTTGGCTTGTCTATCCCAAATCCCGGGCGGTGCTATGCCAATTTGCGCTGCCTCATTCTGGAGGTGCGGGGAAAGCCGGAGAACCCGTAGTCAGGCTCGAACCACTGAAAATCATAACGTAGACTGTCCTGCAATGCAGCGACGTGGTGCACTGTGCCATGCAGACCTCCTGCCATTTTTATATATTTTTGTGATACTTGTATGATCATTGCAAGCAGGAGGCGGAAAGTCATTCAGTTGAATTACAGTTCAGTATCTCCGGCTATGAACAGCATAACTATAAATATTACATCTCAAATTTAGTTGCAATGCTAGATAAAACAACATTCTTTGTGTTTGTTGACTGTGCCTTACTACTGCTTCTACACAGTAAAAACGTAGGTGTTAAATCAACACCCTAAGTGTTAAATTAACAACTCAGTGTGTGTATATAGGTCCACTGGACCTATATAAACAATGAGAGTGTTAATTTAACACTGACGTTTTTACTGTGTACAATATTCTTAATAAGAAACAAAATCAAAGATAATGTAGACTGGTCATACATCCATGAGTAAACAAACTAATCATTGGCTGCTAAGGCGATGATTGATCTGAGCCCAGAGTTTTCAGCGAGTCTGGTTGTGTCCCTTGGTTAGGAACGGGGGTCCATATCTTTATGCAGTCACTATGGACATTTCCTTACAATAGCTGTTCAGATCTATTCATGTCATTGTGGTCTGATGTACAATAGCACATACTAAGTGCGTAGCGCTGAATTCTGCACTAAATACATTACATCAAATCGACAAGAGAATATAAGACTGTAGGCTGATAGCCTACTGTACATAATAGACAAGCTGTAACACATAGCACAGGGATGAAAATAATATATTCTAGATGCTCCTGTAGTACAGAATTGACCTACTACATTCTAAATGATGCATACTATCTCAAGCAAATAATAATTAGTTCTTACTGAACTGCTTGGTTAAATGTGCACTGTGTAAAATGTTGTGGCGTGTGCCAGAGTTGGTGTAGCGGTTTACACATGTGCCAGGCGATGGATGTGTGAGCCACGGCTAAGCCGCTGTCTGTGCCCTTCCTCTCTGTCTCCTGATAGATACATGTCTTCCTAGCCTTCTTCCTTGTTTCATTCAAAATAATACAACTAATCTTATCAAAAATAAAAGTTTTGTGGTGTGAAAATAGCACTACTTTCTTTCAGTGACCAGTTTCCAAATAATGCAGAAAATGTATTTCATGATATTTAAAACATTGAAAAAAATCTGTTTAGTTGAGACAATATTTCCTACACTATGCAGTGCATATTTTGCTATTTGAACAGGAATATCAATGATGACATTGTGATTGTGATTCCACAGTGTTTGCCAATGGGCACGCGCC
This sequence comes from Umbra pygmaea, assembly GCA_016801145.1. Taxonomy (NCBI): domain Eukaryota; kingdom Metazoa; phylum Chordata; class Actinopteri; order Esociformes; family Umbridae; genus Umbra; species Umbra pygmaea. The sequence continues at coordinate 10,803 of JACXGM010020197.1, read as the reverse complement.
TGTCTGTCTTTAATATAACTTATGTATTTTAGCCATGCTTTTTTGTGTTACAAAGGATATACATGTTTTTCTTTGCTATATTTATACATACAGTTTTGCAGTGTTTGTATGCTGGTCAGCTGGAAAGAGAACGTAGTTACATTGTTACACCTCCAATTCTAAACATATAGTAGCACCTTTAAATAATGGTAAAATTAAAAATGCTAAACCACAAAATCATTTTCTTACATAAATAAATCAATATATAGATTAAACTTTTGATGGAGTACCCATACACATATATCTAAATATTGACATTGGCATAAAAACAAATAAATTGTTTTGATGTTACTGTCAAAAATGTAGAGGAGACTATGGGAAGTTTAGGTCAAAACACAGACATTTGGGATAAAAGCTATCGTGATGAAGAGAACATTATTTTTCAGTTCATTCTGAAAAGTCGTAAACATTTTCATTTGATAATTCAGCAAAAGCATAGCACATTTTTGAGCATTGCTATTATGACGGCGGATTTGCACCGTAATATTTTTTTGTAACCCGGGATGTCCACTGAACCCGTCGAATGCGTTCGTTGCGCCGGAAGTCATTCATTGTCAATGGAGCAATCCGCAAAGATCTGTTTGCCTTGCAGGCTTGCGATGCAGTGCGCTCTGTGTGTCGCATATGTTAAAATTATTTAACTTGTGCATTGCGACACTGTGCCGTTGTACAACCGGAATTTGAAGTTCCCAATGGAACGTGTAGCACAACACAATAGTAACAGTCTTGCCTTGCTGAAGCAATTGTGCTTCATGTCCGCACTATGTGGATCCATATATCCTCAAAAAAGCAACGTGCACCAAAATCTGACATGTTCAGGGGACATCCCGCCTAATCTTTTGCATGTTCATGTGGTGCTGCGCTTCCCTGTGTGTGTGCAACAAGCATAGTGTGCATGCACTGTGCCTATGCCATAGGTGCATTCAGGGGTGCCGCCAGGAATTTTAGGCCCCATGACAAAAAATCTAATTGGGCCCCCTCTGGACAGCTGTTGTAGTTTTTATCTATTTTTTGGGGCCCCCTGTCAGTCATGGGCACTTGGAATTGTCCTAACTTTCCCCCCCATATGGCACCTATGGCATCAGATTTATGTCAAAACTTGCGAGCACGAAAAACATACATCCACGAGCAAATTATATAATTTCACTGACGCAGAAATTACTCTTCGCGCACCAATTCAACATTCGAGTGTAAACAGGCAGGTGGGAGCTTGAAACAAAACATGGAAAGAATGGCACCTGCGCGTATAAAATTAAGCAGCACGCACACAGAGCAGCCAAAACACACCCGCAAGTGTCTGATTTACGAGTGCTGGAGGGCATAAGCTCTCGCAGGTAAATTCTGCGCTCAAAGTTCATTTCTACATGCGCAGAAGAAACTGACTTTTGACATTTGGGGCAGAAACCAAGGGAGACATTGGCCTTCCTATGATTGGTCACTTGCTTTCAACACTGTGACACCTGCATTGGTTAAATGATCAGCTAACACTTACTCTCCCTTCAAAATAGCAGCCCAGACATATTAATCTCACTATTAATCTACTGTACTATCAATAAAAACGATTGTGTTTATTAACTACCATATTTTAGGGAATATAAGGTGTTTTTACAAACCGCAGACCCCCGTACACCTGGGTATGAATAAAAAATTAAATAAAAATGAATAAATTGCGCAAAATAAATGTTAACAAAGAAGGCTGGGTGTTTGTGATTTTATATGGAGCTATCAACTGTATTAGCTATGCAACCCTGTGTTTTGTTTTTATAGCTTGGCATATACACTACAATATTATTCGATATTGAAACAGTTGTGTTTTGTTATTTATAATGATAGAAAATGAAATAGCATAGCAGGATTATCTCATATAGTCATCTGATAATTAAACATTTTATATATAAATTATATTATTACATATTTATTCCATTCCGTTTCATTCTAATTCTCTTGTGAAGTATGACGGAAACATGACAGTAGCATCACATCTCGCTTCCAACAAGAACCGTCTTTCTAACAAGAATGAGCTTTGCACCCCCTTAGCTCCCCTAGAACTGATTACATATTTTCGTATAAAAACATTTCATTATTTTCACTGGATGATGCAGCTTCGCTTTTCTAAACAACTATTTTCAGTTAACAGTTGCATGGTCAGTAATTAATCCTCCCGGTCAGCTTGATTTCATTTCGGTCCCGGGTGAACGTTCATTTGTGGCGACTGTTCAATGTTTTAACAAACGAGCCGTATCTAGAATGTAATATACAGCAATTATAATATTTATAGACTGTAGGCTAGGAATTCATATGAAAATGTATATGAAAATATTCCTTCAAGATCGGAAACATTGATAGCAAAGACGGACAGTACTGTACAAACTTGACAATAATTTTCTCCATTCCCTTAGTTGTATATATTACAAAAGCTGTAAGGCACTGTACATTAAACATTACAATACTTGTAGTGCACTGAACAGAATATTACAATACCTGTATTCGTGCACTATAGAGTATATATTACAATGCATGCAGTGAGATGTTCAACATTACAATATGCAGTGGCCTCAGGAGATTGTGTCCATTTCTTTCAGCCCCTATAATCAGGAACTGATTTAGACTTAATACACCAGAAGAATGTGATTAACTACCAGATATAATAGAAATTCGGGAGTCTTAAATGTCTCGAGTCTGGGATATTACAGTTGTGCTATCTTTCTTCAGTGAAAGCATACAATCGATAGTTTGTTAGTTCATACATAACGAATGATCATTGTTCTGTGCATATCCCTGTGGTAGAAATATAGATGATTATTCACAAGTGATACGCCAGTATACAATTTGAATGTTTCTTCTAAATAGACTGAGATAAAATAACACACGAACCACCCTTTGCAGAGAGTCAAACATGCATTGTAGGCATTTACTCCACCTTATCTGCTATGCCACTCCCGCTTAGCAACTGAGTAAACAAAATAGTGGACATACTAACGTTTAGAAATATAATATGATGTAGCCTATTTAAATTTTGTTCAATAGATTATAGTACAGCTATAATTGTGTGAAGATAATCAAATACCTTAACAGAATATTATATGATTAGGTCATTATCCCTGTTTGGAGAAAGTCACTTCAAACAGACATTTTCATTTTACACAAAACGTCTGCACTCTGCAATGCTTAGTGCAAATGCGAACACAAACATGCTGCTTTTGCATTAGCTTTCACAGGTGTTTCTCTCATTTTATCTAATTAGGGATGGAGACGTAAACTATTGACATGTGTAATAAATATCACAAATTCTTGACCTGGAATGCAAATGATGTTCTTCTGGATATGTAGGAATATTTACTTTTGTATATATTTTACTTGGCTGATCAACATCTAAGAAATAGCAGATTAGCTTGATAAATGTGACATTTGGCATAGTTATTAAAATTACTTGTATCAGTACTCGTATCGGCAAGTACCCAAAATGACATACTCTGTACTTGTACTCCTTCCATAAAAATTGGTATTGGCCAATCTCTAGACTTTACTAAACTTGCTTTTGAGCTACAGTAACACGTTGAACAACAAGTTTTTTTGCTTTGGAATAGTTTCATGTAATCAGCACTTTGGGTGTTGGGTTTTTTCTAACACAATGACTAGCTAATTGGCCATCACAGCATGTTCTGGCCGAGGGGAGATTAAAAGTGTCACCTTTCTACAAAAATGATGTGCACATTTCTCTGCCAACTTCTTCATGATCTCAGTCTGGTCTGGTCAGCTCTGGTCTGGTCAGCACAAAGGGTGACAGATATATATAGAATATAGTCTATGTATATCTTTAATTACCTACAGTGTGCATTTGTAAGCATAGGCCTTTGTTGCTGAATTAAAATAATCTTAAATACAGTAATAAAATAAAACCTAAATGACCAGGTAATTTATAACTAACCAGTTATCATAATTAATAAAAAAACAATTTGAATGCATCCTCTATTAACAAGCTGAGAAAAAAAGGACATGGTCTTAAACTGTAGCAAAGACACTTGCGTTCAGACTTTGCGCTGCGTTGCGCCAGGTGCAAGATAAGGCCTTGAGAGTGTTAAAGTAACACACTCAGTGTTCTATATAAAGACTGAGAGTGTTATTTTAACACTGAGACTGTTATTTTAACACTCTCAGAGTTGATTTAACACTGGTGATTTTGCTGTGCAATTCTTAATAGTAGAGCAGAGCAGGTATGGTTACACCTTTGACTAATTAGCCTATTTATCTACGTCCATATATTTTACAATACATTTTTGACTAATTAGCCTATTTATCTACGTCCATATATTTTACAATACATTTTTTACTAATTAGACTATTTAGCCGCATCCATATATTTTACAATACATTTTTCAAAATTAGGAGACATCCCAGGGTGTTAGTTTAAGGAGTGCTGAACCAGCTCTTTCCACCAATGAGGAAGGAGGGCTTTACAGCTCTACTGTGTCCAGACCTACAAGAGACTTCAAGTCATTAGACTAAAGCAAGTTAGCTATTGCATTAGCGTTTTTACTCTATGTTTGTCTCAGTGAGGAGTCTGATGTTTGACTAGCTAGTGTATCTGCAACATGCAATCTTGACAGCAGGTGGATGAGAAATATCATCCAAAAGATGAAGCCAGGGCAAGAATGTGAATCTGATTTTTAGCACTCAAACTTCCTAGCTAGTTAACCCCTCTGTAAGTAGTGTTTGGCTCCAGACTATTCACACATTGTTGAACAACCCATTTCTCATAAAGAAATATTACCACTTTGTTTCAGTAATTGCTTCAGTAGACTAATTGCTTCATTAGAAATCTGACTAATACATCCTAGAAACATAACATTAAATATGTTATTATAATATTATGTTATTATTATTTTTTTATTACTTTGTATTACTTTTTAAAATTACTTTTAAATAAATTGATACTATAGAGCGTCTTAGGGCGTCTACTCAGGCATATGCGGTACACATAGTAAATGGTCTATTTAGTTGAGGCAACTACCGGTACATATCATTAGTATACAGTGTTTTCAGTCCTAGCTATTACATATAATTAGTACATTTTATTTTCAGTCATACTGTAGCTATTACATATAATTAGTACCGGTAAATCGTATTTTCAGTCCTAGCTTTTTCATAGTTATTGCTAGTAAATGTTGTACTATTACATATCATTAGTAAATGGTGTACTCAGTCCAAGCTATTACATATCATTAGTAAATGGTGTACTCAGTGTAAGCAATTACATATCATTAGTAAATGGTGTACTCAGTCCAAGCGATTACAATTCATTAGTAAATGGTGTCCTCAGTCCAAGCTATTTCATATTATTAGTAAATTGTGTACTATTACATATCATTAGTAAATGGTGTACTATTACATATAATTAGTAAATGGTGTACTATTACATATCACTAGTAAATGGTGTACTATTACATATCATTAGTAAATGGTGTACTATGACATATCATTAGTAAATGGTGTACTATTACATATCATTAGTAAGTGGTGTACTATTACATATCATTAGTAAATGGTGTACTATTACATATCACTAGTAAACGGTGTACTATTACATATCATTAGTAAATGGTGTACTATGACATATCATTAGTAAATGGTGTACTATTACATATCATCTTAATTACAATACATACCATGCTACTCTCTACAGACCACCTCCTCTTGAATCCCAAGTGCCATATACTATTCAACTGGGCTGTGATTTCTTCAATGAAATACACAATTGTTTAAAAAAATGAATAAGGATGGGAAAAAAACTATGAACAATTTGTGCTGATAAAAAATCTGATAAAAAAGGACCAAATCCTACAGTAGTTGAATACTCACATAAGTAACTACAGTAGGCTGTTCGCCCCTGTACTGTATATGAAGTGATGTTCCAGCCCGTGATGCCTTCCTTACCTATAGTTGGATGTCTCTTCAAACATCTTATCCCGTCCCTCTTTAAACAGCAGCAAGGCCCGCTCTGTCTTATCCAGCAGGTGTTTGGTGTGGACCCTTAAGTACTCCCCCTCATCCTCCCTAGGTGTCTGGCCCCCTGCCCCAGGCCGCCGATATGGCTCCCAAACCTGGGTGAGCAACGTGGCTGTCTCAGACACCAAATCGGGCAGGTACGGGGGGCTGTTCCTCAGGCCCACTCTGGGGTTGGTAGACAGCCGGTGCAGCTTTTCCAACCTCTTCAGGGCCTTGTCCACTATCCGCCGGTCAGAGGCATTGGGTGGTTGGGAGCTCACCTTTGGGTTTTGGTCAGAACCCAGCCTGTTCCCGCCGGTGGCCATTGTCATGAAGAGGACTGATGGATGTCTGGCAGTTTATGTCTGGCAGTTCTGTCTTTGCCAGATAACTGAGGGAGTGGTCTAGATATTTATCAGTCTGAAGTCAAAGCAGGAACGGCTTGGTAAATGTTACCCATCATCGCTTCCCAGAAATCCAAAGTATAATCCAATGAAATTAGTAATCCAGAAAGATTGAACGTGCCATGGTGTACCATAGTTGAACAGGATTGGAGACAACAGCTGTGGCTCAGAATGTGTTTAGATTAAACATCCTGTTCAGAAAAGTGCTAATACCCTCTTGAAACAATTTCCAAATACTCTCTCATAAAGTTTTAGTTTCTCCAAGGCTCAACTTTTCAAATCATGAATCCTCAAATACTTTGGTCAGGCCTCAATAAGTAGCCAAACCATCTTTTTCTTCATAATATTCAGAGTACAACGTCTAAAGAAAGAAACTGAGAGAAATAATGAAAGCAAGGGAGGGTAGAACAAGTTAGAAAATCAGCATTTTTTCCGATCCTCAAGACTCAGCACCCACTCCTCCCACAGTTCAACCCCTCAACGTCTTAACTCACCGTGTTGCGCTCTCCCACCCCCATGTGGCGTAACTGCTCGCATCTGTAAAATACAAGTGTGTCCCTTTGTACAGCCATTGGTTTGGTGTTTTAGATGTAGGTCCAAAGCTTCCTGTAGATCAGAACGTTTGTTTCTCTTTGTCTAGCTGATCTTTCTTTCTTTAGTGTTTGTCTCTCTCTCTCTCTCTGTTTTTTGCATGGTTTCCGGGGTTGCAGCCAGAAAAACAGGTTTGTAGTCTTTTGTGTATAAAAACAGAGTGAGGATTGATAGAGGTGTGGGCTTAGAGGTAAATGATTACTGAGAAAGAAGAGGGGAAGAGGAAACAGGGGACACCCACAAGGTGTATTGTAGACAGAAGACTGAAGAGAGAGAAAAATAGGGTATTGAACGAGAGAATAGAATGTCACCGAGGGTACTGAGAGTGAGTCAAATGAGCGCAACAATTTCAGCGCAATAAGATGGCAGACACATGCAAATATACACCGTGAAAAGTGGGGCAGTGCTGTTCTTTATTGGTAGTACATCCACTGATTCAAATGACCTAAAAGTATGCTTTCGGACTCAACAATTACACCATATACATTAATATTAGGTAGCTCTTGTGTCAATGTAGCAACAGAAGCCACTAGAAGTTGGAGGCATGACTTACTAACGGTGTGGCTTTCGGACACTTCAAATGGCAAGCTTTTTCAAGGGCTCTGACATCAGATGTACACAGCTCAGCGGGTCACATTACAAATCTTTTGTCGCTGAATACATTAAATACAAAACAAATAAGAGCTACACCTTTAAAGCTTGTGGACTTAAGAAAATGGGGAACAATGACCATTATTATCTATAATTTGTATATAATAATATAATAATGATAAAAAACCTTTATTATATAGCACCTTTCATACAAGGAATGCAGCTTAAAGTGCTTTACATCAATAAAAGTCAAATAAAATGGAATAAATTTGCATCAATAAAAACATTTACATCAATAAAAGACAAAGAAATGTAAATAATTCAATTTAAAACATCAATAGCATAGAGCACATTTGCAGGCAATCAAATAAAAATATGAAATGTAAAGGAACATTAAAAAAGGGAAGGCATAAAAAGCATTTAAGTGCTGACTTAGTTAAATGCTATAGTGAACAGATACGTTTTTAACAGCTTTTTGAATATATCAATAGATGATGCTTCTTTGATATTTGATATTTGGTATTGTGTTCCACAGTTTTGAAGCATACTTAAAAAAGGCAGCATCTCCAATTTTTCTGTGAGTGAAATTTTGTACCATTAACAGGTTAGCTGTGGAAGATCTGAGTGCCCTTTGGGGAACATAGGATTTTAAAGAGTCTGTAAAATAAGATGGTCCTGAGCCATTTAGAGTTTTATAAACAAGCAGGAGGACCTTAAAATCAATCCTGTGGGAAACTGGGAGCCAATGTAATGATTTCAGAACTGGAGTAATATGCTCTCGCCTCTTGGATCTTGTTAAGAGTCTCCCTGCTGAGTTCTGGATGAGTTGAATCTTCTCTAAATACTTTTTTGGGAGGCCTGTAAGGAGGGCGTTGCAGTAATCCAATCTAGTTGTGACAAATGTGTAAATTAATTTCTTTGCATCTTTCTGGGTTATGAATGGTCTACACCGGACTCAAAACTTAGAATATTTCAATTCAAATAATTATACAAAATACTGTCAACAAATAGAACCCTATATAAGTGGGGAATACAATCTTCCCAACTCTGCAGATTTTGCTCAGAGGAAGCAGAGTCTATAGATCATCTTTTTTGGTACTGTCCATATGTAGAATGTTTTTGGTCAAAGGTACTGAAATGGATGAATAAATGCAATATTTATCTTGAATTAACGATACAGATAGCAATTCTTGGAGACTTAAAATGTAATAATAAATAAATAAATGTCAGTCAATCAATAATATGATAATTATTTTAGCAAAGATATTTATCTTTAATTCAAAATTGGTGGAGTCATTGACAATAGAAAGGTTTCAAAATTATGTGAAGCATCAAAGTACAGTAGAAATATACATGGCAAATTTGGCTGTGGCTAAGAGATAGATGAAAAATATTCAATTTAAATAAAGAGTTGATCAAATAAAAACAATATCTGTAAAAGGCACATAAGATTTGCTAATATTATAAGAATAACACATTGAATTATATGAATTATGTGGTAAATGGAAAATAATGATTGAGGAAAATATAATAGGTATAAGCTAGAGTTAAATGTTAAAATGGCCAAATGTATTAGGTCACAATAATTGAATAATTGGTCAGGTAATGGTTAGGGTGGGGGTAAAATATAGAAAGCAATAAAAAAAAATTGTGGGATTGGAAATGATGCATGTTTCATAATGAAGACAATACCTATGTCGAATACTAAAGCTGATCCTTCCCCTTAAACAAAAAAAGAAAAAAAAAGAAAAAACTTCCAGCACACATGAATACAAATTAACCATTGTTTTTTCCAACAATAAGCAAATTATAGTCTTCATTAGTTAAACATTCATCGACCAAAGTTATGCCCATTCTGATTATATTAAAATGTGACAGACCCTATGAGCCATCTCATTACTTGAATTATTTAGTTACAGTAGGTAAAAGGAGAATTTTGGGCGATTTCAACACGCTGTGTTGGTAGGATATTTGGAGCGCTGTTTGTAGCGAGACAAACTCAAACAATCTGTGTTACCTACACCGTGTTATCATCCTGCTCCAGGTTAAACCTGTTACGCTGAAACTGGGCAAGTTTTAAAAGTTTTAACCTCTTAACATGTTCAAAATGTCATCACAAGTGCATAGCCATGTGCAGTGATTCCTTCAGAGTGAACACAGTGAATCTGACTGCAGTAGATGTGAAAAAAATGCAAATAAGTTCTGATAAATTAGTCAGTGCACATACCTCTGTTTTTTCCAGTGAAGTCCACACTAGTCGATTGTCAAACTCATACAGTCCAATATTTCAAAACGTATTCTTTCCACAAAAAAACGATTTGCCATGGTGAGAATTGTGCAAACATCTTTTTCATGGACCAAACACAAATATCTATTGTTTGCTAACTTTTGTTTGAAATTTAAAGAGTTTAATTTGACCATTCATTTTTATTATTTTCATGCGATTAAACGCAAGAGATGTAGTTCATTCCTGTTTCTGAACTCTGAATTCAGACCCACTTACTTAGACAACGCTGTACATTGAAGCAAACACATGTAATGAGACTCAATGACGTCACAAATATGCTAAACAGCGTATGACGTCATCTAGCAACATTTTGCGACTTTTCGAGCAGGCTTTAAGCTACTTTCCATTGAAAATAGTTGGCAACACTGACATGCTGTACAGAGATCTAACCCTATGTGTCACGTTTCCTCCTTTACATAGAATGTAGAGACAGGCGCGAAGGTTGAAATGGTCCAATATAACTTTTAGTCAATATAAACAAAATACTGCCGCAAGGGGCTAAGCGAATATAAAACTGAAATAGAGTCAATAGAAACAAAATACTGCCGCAAGGGGCTAAGCGAACATAAAGCTGGAATATATAGGAAAACACGCAACAGGGAACACGTAACAGGAGACATTAATCGACAGGGTACACATGGAAACATGAGGGCTAAATACTAAACCAAACGAAGGCTAACACAACACACCTGGGAACATTAATCAACAAGGAGGGAGGAGCAGGGACACTAACCAACATTACAGGGAACCATGGTGATGACAATATACAAATGAAACCTGCATGACACAGAAGGGACACCAGGGGGAACCAAAACATAACACATGAGGAAGCAAGCTAAAGACATAGAACACACATGGGGAAGGAACAATATACACAGGGCAGTAACAAAACACAAAAAGGTCCAT
>JACXGM010020196.1:0-17944 GCA_016801145.1 Umbra pygmaea | reverse complement strand
AGTAATCAGTATGTGTTTGTATTTAGTCATGGTGTTCTCCCCTTGTCTCTTGTCGATCAATGTTTCCCTGTACGCGTTCCTGTTCGTGCCTTAGATATTTACTTGTAAAGCCCCACGCGGCAGTATTCTTTTGTTTTGAAATAAAGTATATTGGATTATTGAACCTTCGCGCCTGTCTCTCAGCATTGAACGTGACACCCAGACTCACTTGGTAATATCTGGCTTCAAGCTAACCGCCTTAGTCCCTGGCAGAAGAAATGCAAAGACAACATGCCTAATGAAAATTAAGTGCCTTGAAACACGCCATGTCTCACAAACAACACATTTCATTTTTCTCATTCTGCCGTTCTCTCTTTTTTTCCCCTTTTTTTGTATATGTTTTGGTGGTATTTTCTTACTATTTTATCAACAGAACAGTAAAAAACAGAGGCAAGGGAGGCAGGCCTGTAGGGGGAAGCAGAGAGGTAGGGTGCACACAGTGCTTAGACCACTACACCAACATCTGGCACCCGTTTTGAGTTTCTAATGTCCACTTCTGCATTTTACTGATTTTACTTCATCTTGTGTTTAATCATTTCAACTCTTTGTAATAGTGCATGTCTCTCTCACTTAACGCTCATGTGTTTTAAAGCCAGTCTGTCGCACCACCACACCCTACCCCTGCCAACCTCAACAGCCATGTCCCTCTGCTCTGTCTCCTAACCCCACTAACTCTAGACATACTCCTCTGCCCTCTTCTCCCCCCCACCCTCCTCTCCTCATCCCCAGAACACACCACTTTTCCTCCTCCTCCCCTCTTGCTCCCTTTTTTCCTCTCCTCCCTGTCACGTCTCCCTCTTTTCTTAGGGTTCCATTTTCAGCTGGGTTATTATGGGATGTTCAGGAGACAACCTGACAAAGGATCATCATGACAACTGTCTGTAAACATGTATGAAGCCAAACCTCTTCCAGATTCATGTTTCCAGTGCCAGACACACTTGGGTAGGAAAGTCACCCAGGGAGGAATACGCTCCTTACATCAAGGAACATATGATTACACCCCTAACAGTGACGTCCTGCAGTATTTGGACAGTGAAAAATATTTTGGTTTTTGGCTCTGTGTTCCAGCATATGAACATATTTTTTCATCAATTTTACGTATTTTCTGTCTTCTCCCAATTTCTCACATCCAATTCCCTTGTTTTCTTGTCAGCAGCTTCACAGCAAATACAGCATGTTCGGAGATCAATCACATGCTTCCTCCAATCATGCATTGCCAAACCGGTCTCATTCTTAGCACACTGCTGGTCCAACATAGAAGCCTTTACTTGATACATGTGGGAGGTAACACATTCCTCAATAACTGTATACAACCATGATTGAATTCACAGGTGCCCGACCTACACAAGGAGTCCTTCCCCAAGGAGTGACGTGATTATGGATGCCTTACAGTCTATCGACTCCTTGGGGAAACTTGGTCGACTATGAGCATAATCAAGGTAGAAGACTGAACAGTGCATCTCCTCTGGCACTAAGCGTTTCGGATATAGACTTTCTGGTTGAGTGAGTTGCATTATACTGGCTTCAGAGAAAGCATATATGTACCATCTCAAAATCGACTGTCAATCAGATAATGGATGTTACGAAGGAGGTAAAAAACCTATACATTTTATAAATACTACTGAGTTAGTCACTCCTACTTTTACTACCTAATTTTCCATTGACAAATTACCGTCTTTCAAACAGGACTATGAACAATCCTATTACATCACAATATACAGTATTCCTCTCACATTAATATCTAAGAAAATTGATCTACACCGTGTTCCAAATTAATATACAAATTATATTTTACACTGATTTTCCTAAATAGTTTATGCAAATGACAGTAAGTATAATTTTCAAGTCACCAACCGTTAGGGTATAAGTCAAATTTCATTGAACCAACCACCCAATGAAAACAGTATTTTTTCAAAAGTAAAAAACTCAAAATGCACTGTTCCAAATGATTATGCACAACAGAGTTTCAAAACGTTTTATAGGTTCTAAAGAACTGAAAATGGTCATTTGTTGAATTTGCAGCATTAGGAGGTCATATTCACTGAAATCAAAAGCTATTTCATTCAAACACATCTTAGCAGGGCAAGATACATGTTAACATAGGACCCCTTCTTTGATATGACCTTCACAATTCTTGCATCCATTGAACTTGTGAGTTTATGGAGAGTTTCTGCTTGAATTTCTTCGCAGGATGTCAGAATAGCCTGACAAAAACCTGACAGAATCTGCTGTTTTGATGTGATTTGCCTCCCAACGTCCTATATCTTTTACTTGAGGATGCTCCAAAGGTTCTCAATAGGGTTGAGGTCAGGGGAGGATGGGGGCCACAACATGAGTTTCTATCATTTTATGTCCATAGCAGCCAATGACACAGAGGTATTCTTTGCAGCAAGAGATGGTGCATTGTCATGCATGAAGATGTTTTTGCTATAGAAGGCACAGTTCTTCTTTTTGTATCATGGAAGAAAGTGGTCAGTCAGATTCTGTATACAATTTGCCAAGGTCATTTTCACACCTTCAGGGACCGTAAAGGGGCCTACCAGCACTCTCCCCATGATTCCTGCCCAAAACATGACTACGCCACCTCCTTGCTGATGTTGCAGCCTTATTGGGACATGGTGGCCATCCACCAATTATCCACTACTCCATCCATTTGGACCATCCAGGGTTGCACGGCACTCATCAGTAAACAAGACTGTTTGAAAATTAGTCTTCATTTATTTCTGGGCACACTGCAACCATGTCTGCTTGTGAGCATTGGTTAGGGGTGGCCGAATAGTAGGTTTATGCACAACAGCAAGCCTCTGGAGAATCCTACACCTTGAGGTTCGTGGGACTCCAGAGTCACCAACAGCTTCAAATACCTATTTGCTGCTTTGTAATGGCCTTTTAGCAGCTGCTCTCCTAATCCGATGAATTTGTCTGGCAGTAAACTTCCTCATATGCTTTTATCTGTATGAACCCGTCTGTGCTCTGAATCAGCCACAAGTCTCTTCACAGTACGATGATCAAGCTTAAGTTTTTGTGAAATATCAAATGTTTTCATACCTTGTCTAAGGCATTGCACTATTTGACGCTTTTCCGCAGCAGAGAGTTCCTTATTCTTTCCCATATTGCTTGAAACCTGTGGCCTGCTTAATAATGTGGAACATCCTTAAGTAGTTTTCCTTTAATTGGTCTCACCAGGCAAACTAATTAACACAGGTGTCTGAGATTGATTTCAGTGACCCAAAGAGCCCGGAGACACAATACCATCCATGAGTTTGATTGAAAAACAAAATATGTAATGTTTATCACACCTATTTTACCTATTTTATAGCTGACACAGATGCACCAACATAATATGACATATCCAGCTGCGATTGTAATTGTGATTTAGTTACTTCAAATAACAGCCCTTTCCCACGTGGTGTTTCCATTACTTTGTCCACCCCCTGCATATCAAAGACAGAACAGTGTGGGTGTATGTATGTGATGTCTCTCTCTGACTCATCACCATGTTCTGTTCCCCTCTCCGTCAGTCCCTGGTGACGTACCGGGAGGAAGGGAGTGGGAGGACTAAAGAAGAAAGGATAAACAGAGAGAAATAATAGTGAAAGGCAGCAAGGATGAGAGAGGGACAATGGGAGAAACAGACTGGGATGAGAGAGAGAAGTCAATGGACGGAGAAGGAAGATTGAGTAAAGAGAGGAAATACAGAGAGAGAGAAGAACCCCAGTAGGAGAGGAAAGTTCTGAGGAATGAGAGAGTAAGGCTGAAGGCAGCCCCACATCCCCCAAACACACACACCTGTGTTCTACATCTCAGTAAAGCATAACAGGGAAGCTTACAGTCCTGGGACGCTTGGCTAACACACTGGGGGAGGTCTGTTCAAATCATCAGCATCACACACGAGCGCACTCTGCATGACAAACAGCTAATGAAGTGTAGTGCAAGCTAACCACAAAAAGCGGTTGACTATGTTCACTAGTTCAATGCAATCCTCCGTCACGACCAACAGCAGGACACATAACGTGTGGTATGTTATTGTGCAGGGCTGGAACACAGCATTGCTCTCACTCAGAGCTTGTAAAGTGGATCTAAGATGAAATAGTAAAACCATGGTAATATATGCCGTAAATACATCAAATAAAGCAATGCTATTTCTTTATTAAATTTATAACCACTGGCTTATTAACATAGTAAGGGGAAAGCACTGTGATATATTTGTGAAATGCTGTAATATTAACTAGCTTTCTTAAAGGGGAACTACATTCAATAAACTATCAAACCATTGAAATGACCAATCTCTTCCAAAAACCTTGACTATACATGGCCATATTCTCATTCTTTTCACAGCCACTTACTATACAGCGACGTGGCATTTGACTCCCTGCTTATCAACTATGTCAACATTCATGTCTGGTGAAAACAAAGGTCTTTTCTCTTCTCCATGCAAGTCAGCGTGTGAGGTGCTACGGTAGAACTAACATAAAAAGGGGGAGGAGGTGGTGCACTCCATGTTATCTTCACTGTGGTGGTTCTAACGGAAATGCCCTATTACTGTAACTTGGGTGTCAAGGTGTATTTCTGAGAACTAATAAAGCACAAAATATACTTCTACTTGTGCTAAATTAGTTTGCAAAAATGGGGGGTATTTGTATGTTTTTAATGTCAGGACAGTGAAAAGCAGAAGCACTGTAGGGAGACTATGTAAGGAAGGTCAGAAGTCAAAGGGCACACAGGCTTCAGGCTTGAACCCCGATCACAAGGGGCATTTGTGGTCTGGAGTCGGGAGCTTTGATATTAAATCCAAAAAGAAGTTTCACATACAGAAACACTTAAACGTACAATATGACGTTTTTGGCCGCAAGGGGTCTCTCAATCAAAACAATCGCAAAATATGTACTTGGATGATGTCGGAAGTAGCGTGGGATCATGGGTTTTGTTATCGTCGTAAATAACAACCTTCCAATCTAGCGTCTCGGCAGAAAAAATGTTCACTGACAAAGTAGTGTATTGTTAAAAATATTATAACTTTATTCACGTTATTTTTGGCGGTTCCCTGGAACTTAGAGCAACTAGAACAGTCAAAGTTTATATGACGCCATTGACGGAAGACAAAATGAAACGTCCCGTGTCTTTGAATTATATTACAAATTTCTCTGGGTTTGAAAGTTTGTGGAAACATTTAGGATAATATAAATACACAACTAAGAAATATATATAATATACACTCACCTAAAGGATTATTAGGAACACCATACTAATATTGTGTTTGACCCCCTTTCGCCTTCAGAACTGCCTTAATTCTACGTGGCATTGATTCAACAAGGTGCTGAAAGCATTAGAAATGTTGGCCCATATTGATAGGTTAGCATCTTGCAGTTGATGGAGATTTGTGGGATGCACATCCAGGGCACGAAGCTCCCCTTCCACCACATCTCAAAGATGCTCTATTGGGTTGAGATCTGGTGACTGTGGGGGCCATTTTAGTACAGTGAACTCATTTTCATGTTCAAGAAACAAATTTGAAATGATTCAAGCTTTGTGACATGGTGCAATATCCTGCTGGAAGTAGCCGTCAGAGGATGGGTACATGGTGGCCATAAAGGGATGGACATGGTCAGAAACAATGCTCAGGTAGGCTGTGGCATTTAAACGATGCCCAATTGGCACTAAGGGGCCTAAAGTATGCCAAGAAAACATCCCCCAAACCATTACAACACCAGCCTGCACATGGTAACAAGGCATGATGGATCCATGTTCTCATTCTGTTTACGCCAAATTCTGACTCTACCATCTGAATGTCTCAACAGAAATTGAGACTCATTAGACCAGGCAACATTTTTCCAGTCTTCAACTGTCCAATTTTTTTGTGCTCTTGCAAATTGTAGCCTCTTTTTCCTATTTGTAGTGGAGATAAGTGGTACCCGGTGTGGTCTTCTGCTGTTATAGCCCATCCGCCTTAAGGTTGTGCGTGTTGTGGCTTCACAAATGCTTTGCTGCATACCTCGGTTGTAACGAGTGGTTATTTCAAAGTTGCCCTTCTATCAGTTTGAAGCAGTCGGCCCATTCTCCTCTGACCTCTAGCATCAACAAGGCATTTTCGCCCACAGGACTGCCGCATACTGGATGTTTTTCCCTTTTCACAACATTATTCGTAAACCCTAGAAATGGCTGTGTGTGAAAATCCCAGTAACGGAGCAGATTGTGAAATACTCAGACCGGCCCATCTGGAATCAACAACCATGCCACAGTCAAAATTGCTTAAATCACCTTTCTTTCCCATTCTGACATTCAGTTTGGAGTTCAGGAGATTGTCTTGACCAGGACTTCACCCCTAAATGCATTGAAGCAACTGCCATTTAATTGGTTGAGTAGATCATTGCATTAAGGAGAAAACGGGTGTTCCTAATAATCCTTTAGGTGAGTGTAGGTATAGTGATGTTTGCTTTTTTAATGCAAAGTGTGTCTTTTGTTATTGTTTTGGAAAGCTACATATTGTACATGTAATATACAATAATATCAAGGACCTAATAAGGAGTAGAGCCTCTATTTGCCTTGAGAACAGCTCTAATCATTCTTTAAATGCTGTCATATGAGTCATGACCTGTGTAGTGGGATATCGGAATATTTTTTTAATAGTCACTTGTGCCAGGCACAACATGTGTTTCTTTTAATTAAAAATGATTTCCCTAACCATGCAAATGATTCTAATAGAATAAATAAAATGAGTAATAATACATAATACAACACTGGTTCATTACAAATTTGTAAGAATGCACTGGATTAAAGAGTTCCATGATGAGTCCATTACTAGTAGTCCATGGCAAGCATAGAATACACCATGGTTGGAAAGGTGCTTTCAAAAGGGCTCCGGGACAAAGTTGTGGAAAGGCACAAGTTAGGTGAAGGATACAAAAACATTTCAAAGGCTTTACCTATCCGTCTGAGTACTGTTCAGAGTATTATTAAGAAATGGGATGCGTATGGCTCCACCAAAACCTTGCCTAGATCAGGCCGTCCCTCCAAACTGGATGACCGAGCCAGGAGGACATTTATCAGGGAAGCTACCAATAGCAACTTTGAAGAACTTACAAGTTCGTATGGCTGAGATTGTTCGGTCTGTGCATGTGGCAACAATCTCACAAGCTTTACACAAAGCTGGCTTGTATGGCAGCGTGGCAAGAAAGAAGCCACTTCTAAAAAATGGCCACATGGAGTCTCATTTGCACTTTGCAAAAAAACACTTGGAAGATTCTAATGCCATGTGGCAAAATGTTTTATGGTCAAATGAGACCAAGATTTAACTTTTTGGACTGGACTGCAAGCGTTAACCAAACACAGCACATCACCTAAATCACACCATACCTGTGAAGCATGGTGGTGGCAACATTATGTTTTGGGGGTGTTGCTCTTCAGTGGGGACTGGGCAGTTGGTCAGAATTGAAGCGTACACCCAAATTCTTAAGGAAACCTGCTGCCCTCTGCTAGACAGGTGAAGATGGGCAGGTGGTTCGCCTTCCAGCACAACAACAACCCTAAACACTGGTCACTGGTGTTTCTGTAGCAGGCTGTAATGCAGCCAGGCAGGATGGTCTCAATGGTGCATATTGTAGTGTCTGAGATGAGGGTTTGATATGGGTCAGGAACAGTCTCTCCAAGCACTTCCTGGGTATTGGTGTAAGTGCAACATGACAGTAATCATTTAGGCTGGCTGCCTTACGGTTCTTGGGAACAGTAACAATGTTACTTGTTGTCCGCTTGAAGCAGGTTAGGATCACCTACAGGAACATTGAGAGTTTGTAGATTTTCATGAATACACCAGCTAGTTGTTCTGCACAGACTTTAAGAGCACAGCCTGGTATTTGGTCTGGGTCTGTAACCTTGTCAGTATTAACCTTTTTAAATGTTTCTACTCACTTCAGCTACTGAGGCTTTGATTCATTGATACTCTACAACCTCTGTGTCTCTTGTGTTCCTTTCAGTCGTGCTTTCCTCAAAGCGAGCATAAAAGTTATTTAGCTCATTTGGTAGGCCACGTTGCTGGGTTTTGCATAGTAGGATTTCCTTTTATAGTCCATTATTGTTTATAATATCTCCCACATTTGGCGGGTATCAGATCTGGTGTTGTACCTTCTCCCTGTATTGTTTTTCACTTTGATTGATAATGGCCTTAAGTAATGTGGCTTTCTAGTAGGCGACCGGATCTGCTTCTCGCTTTTTGTGTGCAGTGGTTCTGGCTTCTACTCCTTCACAAATTGTATCTGTGTTAATTCATGGAGAATATTCAGGTCAGTGTGACAGAGGCAGTCATTTAGCATGTCTTCTGCCTAGGTGGACCAGTTCTGTGTTTTTGTATTTGTGGGGATGTTGAATGTATAATAGGGGGACAGAAGGCTCAGTGGTTAGGGAGTCAGACTTGTAGTCGGAAAGTTGCCGGTTCGATTCCCACACAACAAGGCACTTTACCTTAAGTTGCTCCAGAGGGATTTCACTGTATGTCGCTCAGAGCGTCAGGTAAATGTAAAATGGGGATGCAGTTTTTACAGTCTGTCTGTAAGCCAGAAACAATAAGACAGAGCCGGGATTTGACTTGGCCAGCAGAGATCATGAGAGTTAATTTTATGCACCCCTGTGGGTTGAGAAGAGGTGATCCACCATTTTATCACCTCTAGTTGGACAGGATACATGCTGGTAAAATGTTGGTAGTACCATTTTAAGGGATGCTGTGTTAAAACCTCCCACTACTGAAAAGGCAGCCTCTGTGTGCGCAGCTTTCTCACACTACATCTAGGCTGTGGTGGAATCTAGACCATTGTGAAAAGGGTACAATAATTGCTTGTTAATTAGTAAAATGTGTATTGATTCTGTACAAGGAACAGGTGTTGAATATTGAAATCCCCTGTTATACTATCATCTATGAATTCTGTTTCTATAATTATTTTGTACATACACTGATAGAGGCAAGATAATCGAAATGTCTGTTTGTCTGCGTCTCCAATGCTATTTTTTAAGAAGGCAAAATATAAAAAGCAAGAAAGATAACTGTATGCAAAACAATTACGTTTAATAATCTGAGATTCAAGGAAATGCCAGGTTTTTGAAAAACACATGTTGCCCTTTTTCACACTCCGTGGTAGGATACACTTGTTTGAAGATCATCTATCTTATTCTCAAGATATTGGACATTATCCAGAATAATGGATGAGAGCGGGCTTTGATGTTTTGTTTTCGTGCTCTACAACTGTGTTTTCATCTTCGCTTTCGGTGTGGTATTCCAAACAATGGGTTCCACGACTTTGCTATGTCCTAAGCCTTCCAGTTGATTCTGAATTGAAAGCCAACTACAAGGCTGGTGATTGTCTCTCTGTTGTCCATAACAGATTGTCAATTAATAAGTGCTGACATAACAGCTTCCAGGCAGACAAGTGCCACGTTGAACAATGCTGCAGCTTTCTTCAAGAAGAAAAGCCTTCTTAGTGGCATGAAGGCGGTAAAATGTATTTTACTCTATTCACTCTGGAACTTAAAGTTTTAATTATGTTTATGTCTGTTGGTTTGGGAGGACATGGAATGTGTTTGATGCACAGGGCTAGCATCCGGTTTGGCAAAATGACGCAAATGCGGAAGTGCCTTAAACCTCCGTTCTATCTGAATTCCAACTGGGGGCAACACGTGCAATTGCAAAAGATGTCGGTTTCTGTAGAAGTCTATGAGAAAGTCAGGCACCTCTCAGTTGATTTATTACCTCAGTAAACATTTTCATAATGAGTTTATTCTTTACATTTTTTTATTATGGTCTCGTTGATTTTAAAATCGGTGATAAAGCAGGGGGTGTTTTAGGGAGTGGCTATGATGTGATTGACATTGATTGTGCCAGTGAAAGTGTATAACGTAACGTAGAGCGTAACCAGCATTGCAAACTCTCAGCTAATGTCACAGTCAGATACCGCCTCTCATGTAAAATCATCACATCCACAACCAAGATGTCTGCACTCGTAGCGGGAAACTTGACGACTCAAATCAGATCTTCACAAACCAATGGGTGAAGTCACTCATGTTAAGTCCAGTACTATGGTTTGATGTCAACCTGGTGTTAATGAAACTATTCTTGAATTTTTCAGCAGAGTTTCGTGGCATTATCATCCAGGAATATTGAAAACTCGTTAGGGAGCAATGTTGACACCATAGGGAGGACCTGGCTCTGGTCCTGTAAAATGTCCTCATATTCCTTGGCCATTATAAAACCATACAGATCAACAATCAGATATATGGACTCCCACAAGATGGCTGGCCATAACATCACGAAGCAGCCCCCACCCCATCACCACCAACATGTATTGCAATTGGGAAGGAGATATTGTGGATTTGAGGCTCAAAATTTACTGTTTTTGTTTGGACTGTGTTACTGAGGTGCTGATTGAATTCTCTATAGTTATTTTTGCGGTTATACTTTTTTTAGTAATAATCCTGTTAAATGTCCATCTATTTGTACCTGTCAGCTTCGACTTGCCACCACTGCTTGTCTTTGCAATGCAATTTTTGCCATGTTGGATATCCATTCGAAAACTATTGGCATTAATATGGAGTTGGCCACCCCTTTTGCAACTCTAACACCCACCATTAAGACGACCCTTCCCTGGAACTAATGGGCCTAACATAAATGCTGAAAAACATCCCCGGACCAATATCTCTCAACCCAAATGAGTAGGGTTGTCCACATACTTTTGGTCATAATATGATGAAATACGCTATATTATTATTTTTGTATTGCTAATTGGAAATCAACTTAATGTGACCTCTGCAGATGCGTTTGTAATTGTGATTTCAAAGTAAAAGTGGCTTTCCATGTGGTGTTTCCATGATAAGCTGATCCATTTGAGATATGCAGCCTCTGCTCTGTCTTAATATTTACTAAGTCTTCACTGAAGACTTATTTCTACTGTAGGTCCTATTATTTCCAGAAACGTTCTGTGTCCTATAATTATTACCTGGACTAGGGTGGTAACCTACAACAGGAAAACTGAACCCAGTCCTGCACTGAGATTGACCCTGCACAATAGAGGTTTCATTGTCCTCTGACGGTGATGTACAGTAATTGCATCGCTTGCTGCATGATAATAATCAATACTTCGTGGCAGATGCAAAAAAAAAGCTTACACTTAAAACATCGATATTCATAAAAAAGAGATAGCCAAAAAGTCAAAAGTCGACATGCAATAATTGGGTTGAGTTTGTAGGATCCATGCAAAGGATCCATGCAAAAAACGGAGAAAGGTGCGAGGACGGAAGATTAAGTCAAATACTGCTTGGAAACTTACCTTTGAGAAGAACTATGAACATATATAACCGCAGGTACTTCTGCAGCTCCATTTCCCAGAGTTTTGGAAGGACTTTGTGTCGTTTATTTTCTGATTTTGTAAAATTCAATGCTCCCACATAAAAGCATGCATAAGGCGTTCTTTAACTCGCCTTATTCCCAATGGATCCGTAAAAAAACGTTGAAAACATAAAGTGGCATCACTGGAGCGCGTACGTTTTAAATGAATCGTAGTGTTAATCTCATTACTTGAGATATTAAGATATTGATGGACACCTGTTTATGACACATACCCTAAGCATCGACTTAACTAAAATTGCACATTTGACACTTTTAAAATGTCAAACAATTACTTCGTACTGCTGATCTAGACTCAAAAACAACACCTGTCCCTACGATCAAAATTCACAGAAGTAGGCTACAGTTACCCATTTACCGTCACTAATGCACATCAACACATACACATAATGTGCATCATATGTTACATAGCCCACTTTTCTTCTTCTGAATGACCCTCCTGGTTCGATGTTCCAAAAATATAATCCAATAAAATATCCTATTAATTTTAAATGTTGTAGAGAGCTGAATTTTGTGGTTGTATTGAGAATTTATGTTTCAATCTTCAAAAGTTTTGTCGATTGTATCCCTTTTTTGGTTTAAGTTTTTAACGGTACTCGTCTGAATAGAGATATTCCAGTCCGTAACGCGCACACGGGTAAATGAAAGAGCGCTTTTATTTTAGAACGATGCGAAATTGCTCCCCTCGCGCGTCCCTCCAGTCGACTCATTTTAGCGCACGCCTGTTTCACATTTTGAAAAACCCAAACCACATTCGGTTTATCCATCCATGTCTCCCTCTCTCTACCCTCTCCTTCTCCGTTTTAACTTTCGTTATATGACCCTTTTTATGAATATGTATATTTTACTGCTAAGCATATGTTACAGCAAATAAATAAATATATAGGCCTACAATCCGAAAAAGTTGGGACAGTATGTGAAATGCAAAAATAGTATTTAGAAAATTGTTTTCAAAAGGGTGAAAATAATTTTCTAAATACTATTTTTAATATACTATGTGTTGTTTTACTTTGTGAATTAAATTTATTTAGAAAATATACAATTTCAAATGGGACAACTGCAGCACACTCCAAAAACGTTGGGACAGTAGATTGTTTGGTAGCCTAAATGTGTAACATCAACATTTTCAATAACACTTATTAAGCACTAACACCAGTTGGTTAATCCATTCATCCATTATGCTGGATCATCTGTGGAAACTTATTGGGTCTTCGTTGCCTTATTTTGCACTTCATAATGTGCCACACTCAGAGACAGGTCAGGACTGCAGGCAGGCCATGCTAGCACAACTCTCTGCTTAAACAATGATGTGCTTTTAATACGGACAGAATGTGGTTTGGCGTTGTCCTGCAGGAAAATGCAGGGACGTCCCTGGAAAAGACAACGTCTGGATGGCAGCATTTCTCCAAAATTTGTACATATCTTTCTGTATTATGGGTGCTCTCACAGATGTGCAAGTTACCAATGCCATGTCGGGGATACTTTGGGAAAGCTCTCAGTCAACACCATTCGCAGCTGTATCCACAGATACAAGTTAAGACTTTATTATGCAAAGCAGAATCTATATATCAACACTGTCCAAAAGCACCACCGACTACTCTGGGCTTGATCTCATCCGAGATGGACAGTAGCACAGTGGAATCATGATTTCTGGTTCAACGAGTGAACATTTTAAAATAGTTCTTGGACCAAACAGCCATTGTGTTCTCCGGGCCAAAGAGGAAAATGACCATCCAAGCTGTTATCAGTGTCAGGTCCCAAAACCCAGCTTTGTTATTGCCAGATAGACCTCATTGGTCGTGATGTTTAATATGACACCATTGGCAATGTTCCCCACTTTGTATGGCTCACTATTAACACAGTTAAATAAAGCCGAATAATGTTGCCTCCACAAGTCAGCTATATTGTCCGCTCCAGAAAGTCCCTCTATAGTGCATCGTAACAATGTATTGCCCCTGTGCAGAGCTCTCACCTCCTTCCAAAAGTCAGTGACAATGTACAGAGTATTTTTTCAGCCATCGAGTCAGCTCTTAGTACTTGTTCGTGTTTGGTAACATATCGTACGGCATATTTATACCTAGCATTGGTAAGCTTTTTATTATCCAGGAGAGGCCCCTGTCTGGGCCTCCCTGACCCCACCCAAGCCTGAAATGCCTCTTTAGCTTCTGCATGATGTGCAGCCACAAACTTATTCCAACATGACTTGATGTTGCGTGCCTTATTCGAGTAAGTAAAATATGGTCTACTAGCATCATACAGAGCCCCCACAATGCTATCATACACAGTACATAGAGCTCACCGGTGGGAGGAGTCATTGCAATTTACATTAGTACACATAATGGCCCCTTTGGGTAAATACACACCACTTAAGAGGTCGTTACTTTTCCCATAGTATGACAAAATATAATATTTTGTTAGCGTAGACCAATCAAGTTTAGCCTTGCAGGCACTATTACTCTCACAAGTCATCTTAGTCTATGCAGATACTGAGGTATGCATGAATAGCACATAATAATAATCTACAGACGTGTTTTTGTTTTGCTATAAAAGAAAACAATAAACATATTCTTCACCAGCTCCGCAACGTCTGTTTTTAAATAACAATTTTCATACAATCAAATTCCAAGGAGCGAACACATTCAGAATGTCCATGGTTGTCAGCTTTACTGATCCTGGAGCGCCCCCTACTGACGCGACCAGGATCCGTCGCTCGGGGTCACCTGACTACCGAAGCCACCGTTCTCCTCCCTCACCATTTCATCAGCACCAAATATCTCCACCAGCGCCAATAGTCCTGGACGGCCTATTTAGAGCCACCTGCTGCAGTGTTGTGGGATATTGTTCATGTTGCGGTAAAGTTTGAGCTAAACAACTACTATGTAGTCTGCCGGTTCGACAGCATGTTCTCTATTTTGTGTGTGGCTAAGTAAGAAAGCTGTTGCTTCTTGAATAGTTATGAGTGTTTTGTGGCCTGCTGTATAACCACACTTTATTTTCTATTGTTTAAGCCTCTGGTCTATGTTGGTTCTGTGACGCTCAAGTAAAAAACAGAACCTTCCATTCCTGCGTTTGACTCCTTATTACCACATCTGAAACCGTGACAAGGGCAATATTGTTGAGGTCATACAAATGTTGATTTTGAGAATGAGATTTCTTACCATTAGTCCTCAATTCTTTTGGACTTCAATTGTGTGTAATTTCATATTAGATAACCCTTATTTTGACATCTTGTTCTCGGAGTGAGGTATTGTAATAATGACATGTTATTTAAACGCTCACAGTGGTTGGATAATGGCTTTGTAGAGATTTTAAAAGACGCAGAGAGAATAATCATCAGTCTTTATCAAGCACTTGCACATTTTAAAACATTTTTTGAGCCAACAAATATAATGGACATTGATAGTAATCGTTTGAATTATTAGCGCTAAGCTGACCACAGTCTGAGTTCAACCCATGAAGAGTGGCTGCGAAATTGCATTGTGATTCAAATAGGACAGCATATATGGGGGGAGGGGGGGATTGTCAGCAGGGATCTTCTCATCACAATCTGCCGGTGGCTTACAAAGTAAAAAAGCGGATGAAATTGGATGTCAATAATTCTTGCAATAAATATTTCAGAAGATTGCTAAGCAAGGACACGAGGAATTCATTATTATACAAGTTAATGTTAGAATGGGTTCTCACTGAAATTAATCCCTGTCCACTAGGGTGCGCCAATGCACCACTTATTCAGTTTCTCAAATGTTTCTTGTTTTCGTTGTCACAGTCATTTTATGAGCTAAGTTGCTTAAGAACCTCTTTTTATTTGCCGCAACAACCTGCATCAGAAATGACGGTTAACTCACAGACTGACACCTTAGCAGTGGAAGGCACCAGTTAGATAGCTACCCTAACCACCTTGCAGTTCTCCACCCAAATATGGATGGACAGCAAGCCACTCCATTATGCTATTGTCTGTCAAAGAAACCTGTGACATCTGCTGTTGTAAGAAAGGCTTCATAAAATACATTTTATTGATGGATATTACAATTAAATGTAGGGTTAACCAACCTTTTACAATTAACAAGTGATTTGTGCAACTATGATACTATTTATGAAATCTGGGGTTGGTTTTCCTATTCTACTTTCTAATTTTGTCATATTTCGTTTCAGCAATGCCATGAATATAAAGGCATTTTGAATAGGAAGTACCACCTTCTCATCAGTAGATGGCAATGTCCTCTAACTTATCCTGACATGGATTTAGGCCTTTTGCTCTCCCCTAAATGTCTGTGCAATTAACAAAAAACTCCCCTTTTGGCCTGGATGTGTATATGAACATAATCCCTAAGTAGATCTGTCATACCTCAGTTAGCCATGAAGTTTAGGTCGGGTGTTTTTGATGACTTAGTACACATTTTACTTAGTTCATTGCTTTCCAAAGTGCTTGCCCTTTTTTGTAAACATGAGCGAAAAGCAAAATCTGACCGTTATTTAGATAAAGTTGTTAAAGAAAAAAAGTAATAAATGACTATCATTTGCAAAAACATGTCACAATTATTGACAAGACATGGTGTTCAGGGATCGGGTTGCAAGTTGCCCTGTTGGTTAGGACAGTGGTTCCCAAACCTCTCCTCGGGGACCCCCAGACAGGCCATGTTTTTGTTTTAACCCTGAAATGGCACACCTGATTCAATTAGTCAAAGGTGTAATGTGTAGTTGACTAATTGAACCAGTTGTGTAATTTCAGGGTGAAAATAGAAACATGGCCTGTCTGGGGGTCCCAGAGGAGAGGTTTGGGAACCACTGGGTTAGGACATGTGACTGGTGTTCAACAGGCTCACAGTTCAAACCCACAACGACAAACCGAAACCTTTGTTGTTTTCTTCGTGAGCAAAACAGTTTTCTGGCTCCCAGATCTGGCTCCCAGATTGTTGCTAAGATAGGAATTGGTTGTTAGTCAACTTGTTAAATAATGGTACAATTTCTTAAATAGCAGTAAAATTACATAAAAAAACAGTAAATAACGTGTTTTCCAAAAAATATATATTTTAATTATTGCCCTAATAGTAGAAATGGGTAATTTCAGATGTGTATTTCTTTTTCAATTTTTTTTAGCAAAATTATATGTAATTTCATAGGGGGGCTCATGGCATAGCTGTCTAAGTCGCTGTTTTGCAGGACAGTCTACGTCACAATGGTCATGGTTTCGAGCCTGACCATAGTTTTCTGACTTTCCCCGGGCCTCTTGCATGAGGTAGCACAAAATTGGCATAGCGCTGCCTGGGATTTGGGTTAGAAAAGTCAGATTATCCTACCATGTCGCACTCCAGCGAATACTTGTGTTCAGATCGAGCACCTGTCAATTCAATCGCAGAAGTATAGTTGGTGAACGTAATCATCCCGTGCATGATCTGACTAAAGGCTTCCCGTGTTGGATGAGCAGTGCAAAAAGACTTGGCGGCTTGGGCGACGTGTGGTTGGATGAACAATGTGCTCACTCCTCGCTATTCCACAGATACAGCGGGTGAAATAAGTATTGAACACGTCCCCATTTTTCTCAGTAAATATATTTGCAAAGGTGCTATTGACATGACATTTTCACCAGATGTTGGTAACAACCCAAGTAATCCATACATACAAAGAAACCAAATCAAATAAGTTCAGAAATTAAGTTATTTGTAATAATGTGAAATGACACATGGAAAAAGTATTTAACACGCTTACTGATATTCATTTAATACTTTTTACAAAAG
The DNA here is from genome assembly GCA_016801145.1 of Umbra pygmaea. Classification (NCBI taxonomy): domain Eukaryota; kingdom Metazoa; phylum Chordata; class Actinopteri; order Esociformes; family Umbridae; genus Umbra; species Umbra pygmaea. The sequence goes on along the minus strand of JACXGM010020196.1, from coordinate 787 downwards.
TACTTGTACTTTGTTGGTAATGACAGCTTCAAGACGCCTCCTGTTTGTTGAAACTAGTCGCATGCATTGCTCTGGTGTGATTTTGGCCCATTCTTCCACACAAACAGTCTTCAAATCTTGAAGGTTCCGTGGGCCTCTTCTATGAATCTTGATCTTCAGTTCTTTCCATAGATTTTCAATGGGTTTTAAGTCAGGTGATTGGCTGGGCCATTCTATAAGCTTTATTTTCTTTGAAACCAATTGAGAGTTTCCTTGGCTGTGTGTTTGGGATTATTCTTTTCACTCTGTCAGAAATCTTGCGAGGAGCACCTGGTCGAGGCAAATTTATGGTGTAATACTAATAATTGTCTTTCCACTTCCGTATTATGGCCCAAACAGTGCTCACTGGAACAGGGCTCTCAAGTGTCACGCATCGAGCGTGACAGTCACTCATTTCACTCTTTTGTCACGCATTCCCGCCACACATTATTCTCACGCCGAAATGTTTTGTATAATATACTTAATATGCCGCAGCAGCGCCCAAAATGTCTCATGCCACGCCGCTCTCACTATGGAACCGGCAGGAATTAAGCGTGTCTCCCCTGGATTCAGGGTTGCCAGGTCAAACATAAAATTCTAGCCCAATGACTACTCAAAAACAGCCCAAAATGCCTTAAAACTAGCCCAATTTGTTTACTTTGCCACGGAGTAAAAACATCCAATACTTTTTTCCACAATGTACATATAAATGTGATCTTTTTTTACCCTATTCTCTTAATTTCATATACTGTCATTGACTACTCTCCCT
>JACXGM010020195.1:0-17993 GCA_016801145.1 Umbra pygmaea | reverse complement strand
AACAGGTATTTTAAAGTGGAGCACCTTACTTCACTGAAACAGGTATTTTAAAGTGGAGCACCTTGCTTCACTGAAACAGGTATTTTAAAGTGGAGCACCTTGCTTCACTGAAACAGGTATTTTAAAGTGGAGCACCTTGCTTCACTGAAACAGGTATTTTAAAGTGAAGCACCTTACTTCACTGGAACAGGTAATTTAAAGTGGAGCACCTTAACTAAAACAGTCTCTTCAGGTTTGTCAAGTGGCTCAGTGGTTAGGGAGCCAGACTTGTAATCAGAATGTTGGTGGTTTGACTCCCGAGTGGGCCAAATGGCATTATGCCCATGTGTGTCAGTCATCTGGATAAGATTGTCTGTTGAATTCCTCAAATGTAGTGATTGCAAAAAAACCTTGATTACTTTTATTCTTGCAGAAAAATATACTCGTAGCACTCAGGATCTTCTTTTTCAAAATAAAGGCCATTGTTGGAATGCCTTGCAATGTGTTAAATTTCAATGTGGCTTTTATTTTGAAAAAGAAAATCTGAGCCATCACTGCTAAAATTTATTTGAAGGAGAGAGTGCTAGAGCCCCCAAAGGAAAGGAGCACCAGAAACTTGACACCCTAAATGATGGTTTCAATAGTAAAACCAGCTAATTTATCAGCTTTTAGACCCCATGCACTAGTTAAATTCAGACTGTGTTCTTCAAAATAACCTTTTCAATTAATATTCCTTACCCAATCTTTGTTTCATCTGTTTGTAATGCCTTGCTAATCTCACTGTAAACAATACACTGTGCTTGCTACAGCGTTCCTTAATCTGTGCATACTTTCATACAAAGCAGAAGTTGTGAAAATGCACAGACGTGCTGCTTTATATCCCAGCTAAATTAGACGAAGGTGACCGTGGAGTGAACTGCTGGGGGTTTAATTCCCTGTGTTTACCTCACTGGCTGAGACTTTGTTTTGTTTTATTCATTATGTTAATAGCAACTCGTTCAGTTTGCACACTGAGAACTGACACAGTACATTAGTTGATAGTTGATATGCTCCCATCTCCATAACCTTGCTATTGCTTTTTGAAAATAAAAATAAATGTTAGATTAGATTTTGGTTGTACCACAAGGGACTGTGACGAGACATTTGACTATGGGGTCATTGACTTTACAAAGTTCTTCTTAGACCAAAAAAACAATTAAAACAAGGAATAATGGGAAAGCAGCATATTCTTTGTAGTCTCGGTTTCCTTCTATGCAAGGTATTGCCAGAGATTACCCACAGCTTTCTCTCAACACAGATGGCAGTCCAGAAATCTATTTTCTGCATTTCTGATTTGTTCAACATAAGCAATTGCCTCGTACTCAATGCCAAGGTAGAATCAACCATTCTGTCCTATACATCTGGCTACAGTTACCTCAGCATTCAAATGCAGCTCCATACCTCTCCTTATCTGATCTTCATATGTGAGGCCCCATACATCTTCTCTGACTCACTCTAAATGCAGTTTGAACCAGTTTCCATGATGAGGTTTTCCATCCAAAGGCAATAGAGCTGTTCACATTGGCTGATCAGAGAGTACTGCAGTGAAAGAATCCCTAGATGCAATCAAGTCACTTGATGAAGCACAAAGTTATGAAAAAAGATCTGTTCATCGTCATTGGTGATTAGGATAAGGCCAGCCTACTAAATTCCCTGTGATCCAATGGGAAGACACACTGATAATGCCGGGATGAGTACAATATACTCCCTGATAGATTTCTGTTGCGAAAAAGTCTCCTATTGGAGTTATTCTATATTTCCTAACAAAAAAGCCCTAGGTCCAACAAGAAATTCTGCTTCAATCTATATGAGGTGATGTCAACTATGACATGGTAATGTGTAAAGGTGAATGCAAAATCTTTAATTGTTTCCAAGAGTAGAAAGTGTTGAGCCATTTCTTTCATCACCTGTCAGGTAGTACACCTTCTCTGAGTGTCTGCTTGGCCTTAGAGAAAGAGTGGCCTCTCGCATTGGTGGATGTAAATGTTCACTTAAGGTGCCGCTGTTTTAAGAGCATTTTGACATGTGAGAAAATAGAATGGAGCATCCTTGAACATGGACCAGTGATTGCACTTGAAAAGCACTTTAGATTGCAGGAGATGCCAGAGTTCAATGAAAACTAATTTATTACTCACTGACCTCTCACTTAAACATTTAAATCACTCAAAGGCAATCAGACACCAAGGGATTTCTTAAAATGGTCATGTGCTTAGAGGAAGTGAGTGAAGGGTGAAGTTAGCTATGCAAAAACACTTTTCCACTTTTTAAAGAACTACAGACTCCAAAGTCTCATGTTAGGCAAAACTGACCAGGTATCTAAATTATCAGCAGGGTGAGATGCATTTCTAGTGCTAGGGAAGTATTGTATTGATTGCACTACAATGTCAAAGTCTGCATTAAGACGTAACGGTACACTGCATGTGACAGGCTTCATCCTGGTTGAAAGCAGCTCAATAGTCATAGAGATGGTGTATAGGAAAAGGACTAATCCGTTTTGCACACTTTTAAATAATTACAGTAATATGAAAATAATTACAGGCAAGGCTCCGCTGCTCCATCACCACTCGGCCACGTTCCATAATGTAATGTAATTTATGCATCCTGTGAAAATAATCACTCATTCCGATTTCACAGAGGCGAAATGACATAGCCATAATTGTGTTTTGTTCATTTGCACAAGATGTATGGATTTTAAATATGTGCCCCTGAATATTTATCTCAGCGTAAAAATCAATGCTATGTGTATGCAGGAATGAGATGGAATTACTTGCATATATATTAATTGAATAGCAACAGCCCGTATAGCCTAACAAAACATGTTCACAAGAGGAAATTGTGACAAGGGTGAAATACATGCATCAAACCCTCTTGCTAATTACTTTGAATGTATTATGATGTATCACATTTTTTTGCAAGACTCCATATGTTTAAGTGTAGCTCATATTTGAAAAGAAGGATTTTTTTGCATGTTTTGGAATTGGGTGGTGGGGGGTTGTGCTTATGCTGGTAGATTTGTGTCAGACTTGCTAAAACACCCCCACAGTTAATTTACACTTCACCATAATGATGAGGTTAGGGTTCATTTTGATACTTCACAGGGTGTTAATGAAACAAGAGATGCCATATTTGTTAACTTCCTTAATCTAGTGGTCCACAGTTTCATGACTGAAATCAGGCAGAATTATAACTGTTGTTGTAAACCAGCAGACTTGTTTTTGGGCCTTTCACTATACAACTGCAGCTAAAAAAGAAAGTAGCAAGCCTGTAAGTCGTTATCAATCTTGGAGTCCAAATAGGAACCACAATAATCTCATTTTAATTTGGGAGTTATTGGAGCAGGGGGGAGTGGTAAGTGATCAGATTGTCCCATTTGGAGAGGGGAGTGGGTTGGCCTGCCTGTGAAGGTCTCCAGATGGTGTGGTCTGAAGCAGACGGGCAGTGAAGCAAAACTTCAGAATGGGGGGGTGGCTTCTCTCTCTCTCTCTCTCTCTCTCTCTCTCTCTCTCTCTCTCTCTCTCTCTCTCTCTCTCTCTCTCTCTCTCTCTCTCTCTCTCTCTCTCTCACTCTCTCTGTTACACCACGTTGTTTTCCTTCTCCATACGATCTCCTCTTTATCCCCACACTCCTCCAAACGAACGTTCTCACATTCCTCCAGTAGAGGGCTGGCCCCGCTCTTCTCAATACAGCAGCCTCTCTCCGCACACTCCTATGGGGGGCGATCAAGCCCTGCCCTCCCATTAGCCCAGGAGCAGGGTTCTCACACAGCCCTCAGGGCAGGCAGCTGTCAATTAGTGATAACTCCCAGAGAGAAACCCCTCCCCCATTATTAATCAGGGGCCCATCGCCTAGCAACCGGCCAGAGGAACTCTCTTTTGCGCTGGATATCTGGTGAGCGCTACAATGCTGAGAGGATCTTATGAAAGGAAAGGGTCATACCCCAACGGCTGTCGATTGGTAAACCCTGTCTGTGGTGGTGGGACTGCAGGTATTTAAATAGCACATGTTGGAAATGATTTATTTTTGTGAACACTTCCCCTTCTACCATTTTAACTTGAGATAAAACACAACTTCAAAAAATAACACACCTGGATCTGCGTTATTCCAGACATCAATAGTTCTATACCCCCCTTTACCCTTCAAGACATCAGAAGCTCTGCTACTTGAGAAAATCAAAGCGCCTCCATTTTTATAAATTCACTTCATCAGACAGACCTTATTACCCTATTTCTCCAGGCTGTTGTATTGCAAATACATTAATAAATGGTGCATATGACGGCTGCGAGGCTGAGTCCCTACCCAGAAAGTGAGGCAGCGCCGGGAGTTGGCAACAGGTGATAAATCCTTGTCACATTTTATTAGAGGTGAGCATGCACAGAGTAAGCTCATATAAGACCAGAGGCACTGTGGGCCATCATGGCGGCACCAGTTGGTATGCTAGCCACGAGCATCTCTTCTGTGTTGTCATTAAAGCTGCTATGGATGAGGAATAACCCCCTCTTGTATTGATGAGGACCATAGAAGAGGTTATTTTTAGCTCTGGTGGGTTTGTTCCCAGTGGGGCTTGGCGATAGGGGGATTGGCACCTGCAGTTACAACTAAGTACAGTCTAGCATGGCTGCAATAGGTTGCTTCCTCTCTTTTTTCTTTATAACCATATTACAAAATGTTGTTGCTACATAGAACTGCAAATGATGGAATATCTAGACTAAAGCGATATCCACAAACAGAACGAAAATGAGATGCACACCACAATCTCTCTATCTCTGGTCTGATAGACATGAGACTGCAACGCTCCATCTCTTTATCATTCATTTCAATGTAGGATCATAGCTCTGGGACACGGGGCAAACCATGCTCTACAGTCATAACCCTACAGCCCTGTACTGTTGGATTCAACAACATGTTTGTTGATATAAGATCTTTAGATTTAAAAGGTAGTGATCTGTGTTGTTATTCAAAAACCTTCTGCTAAGTATCTAATATTGTGTAATGATGTAGAAAACCATGAAAAGCATTATATAAAACACTTCTACATGATTTCTGCTTCTGCTCGATGGCACCATGCATGTGAATAATTATTCCTTTTCTGTTTATCCGTTTTCCTGTATTTCGAAGCCACCCAAGTCACACATTTCTCCCACCCACTTCCGGCACGTCCCGATTGGCCTTTCAAGTATAAATATCTGCAGGAATGTGCCTGCTTTGCAGGGACATGTTGTTATGAATTGATCTAAAAGGTTTATGAATGAAGAAAGCTTGCATGGTATCCTAGGCAACACGTCTAGTCTAAACCCTTGGAGCAGAAGTCAGAAAAAAAATCACAGAACACTGACCAGTTATTGTGTCTCTGATGGGAAGGATAACATCACACAGCAGAATGAGAACACTCCTGTTAAAGGTTATGGCATCACTAAGATCACAAGGCAGCATGGGAAATATGCTCCTTATAACGATGCCAGCTTTGAACACCAGTTCATTTGATGACCATATAAATATTCTATTTTTCTGGAGAGAAATGTTTACAGTTGACCTGGGGAGGTCAACTGCTGACTGGCCAATAAAAATCATCACTTCATTATTTATTTATGTAGTGCGGTCACTTTTGAGACAATTAATCTTGTACCTGAAAGATTTATAAGCAGGTTGACTGGAGCACTCAGACTGTAAATGGGGTCTGTTGTCAAGAAACTAGGGGAGTGATCTCAGCAACCCAATTATCACGTCATGCTAGCTTTAAAAAAATTAAATAATAATAATAAGTCTCTTGTTCTAGGTCATCGCGAATCACAAACTTGAAGAACGAGAGGCTGTCTGTCATTGCAGTACATGGCCAGGACCTGACACCATCCGGCGTACACACTCACCATGATGAGCTACCGGTCATACAGCTTCACAAGTGAGTGCACACCCTGTGTGGAAATGCTTGTGTGATCCCACCACATTTCAGCCCCTCGCCCCCTGAATCCCCCCCGCATCTGCCTTTGTCCTTGACGGTCGAGCGTTTGGGTGGTCCGTCTGACCGCTCTGACCCCGGCGCTTGGAATGACGTAAATTTGCTAATGGTTAGCGTCTTGCTTCTGCTGTGACAGGCTTCCTTGCTCCAACTTATGAGGGTTCGTGCCCCTGGTGAGGCGAGGCGGGGGGGTGGTGAGCTTGTTGGTTGACGTCTGTGCACCAGCGGCCTGGGCAGTGGTAAAGCAGTAGCAAACTCAAATGTATGCCTGGCTAATACAGTGTGGAGACTGGGGATGCACTCATACCTGGGGGTCTCCAACCCTGTTCCTGGAGAGCAACCACCCTGTCGGTTGTCACGCCAAACCCACATAAACATAGACTCATTCACTTTATCTGCAAGGTAATTAGAAGACTCAGGTGTGGTGAATTAGTGCCAGAATGGAAACAATCAGGACAGAAGCTCTCCAGGACCAAGGTTGTGGTAGGAGAGTTGGTCGTTAACCAAAAGGTATCTCATTGCCGAAACCGTAAAACATCTGTTGCTAAGCCCTTGAGCAAGGTAATTAAGCCTTGCTGTTCATGTAAGGGTCTGTGGAGAAAGGCATCTGTAATGTCTGAAATGTACTCCTTTACACTACATCTATGGTTCAATTAATCAAATTTTATTTACATGAAGCCCTTCTTACAATAGCAGTTGTCACAAAGTGCTTTGACAGATAGGGTTCTAGAGCCACTTTCACTGTCGGACTTGTACCCCAATTGTCCCTGAGAACTTTTAAAATACACAACTTGTATAATACCCTAAACTCATCTGCTTGGCTGGGGTCTTATCATCATCATTGTCAGAGCCAACACAGCTGGGAGGTCTTAAGCAAACTTTATTATTACTATATTTATCTGTGATGGTGCTCAATTACTGTTACCGAAAAATAACAGGGAAGAAATGTGATTATTTTGCTCACTCAGTAATTCAACTGAATTCTTACTGTAAATAAACAGCTGTAAAACACAAGGGCCTTGTTTGTATTCCCAAATTAAAAGGAAATCAATATGTCCCTCTTCACTATACAATGCGTATGTCCGTCATCTTCTCCTCCAACCAGGTCAGTCCGTATTCTTGCATGTATAATAAACATAGGTTTTTCCATGGTCTTAAAACAAAGGAGAAAAGTGTATCTGTGGTATTAGAACATAGGAGAACAATGTTTAAATCTTTTTAACATAGACAAACAGTGTGTCCTTAAAACCTAAACAATGTATTCATGGTCTTGGAAAATAGGAGAACACTGTGTACATGGTCTTACAACAGAGGAGAACAGTGTTTCGATTGTCTAACAATTCCAAAATAGTTGGGAATGTATGGGAAATGCTAATAAAAACAATGAAGTTTCTAAATAAACTGATGTATCTTCAAACAAACAAAAATAATAAAGACAAAGCTATTTTATGTTTTACTTAATCAACTGCATAGTTATTTTGAGGTAAACCTTGATGCATGCAACACATTCCAAAAGAGTTAGCAATTTAGGACTAATAGCAATGTGACAAGTTGAAATAAGAAGGTGATGTGACACAGGTGAGGCAATCATGTAATCATAGTATGTAAGGAGCCAAAAAGACTAGTCCTTCAAAAGCAAGGATGGGTTGAGGCTCGCCAATCTGCCAACAGATGCTTCCAAGACTTTTAGAACAATATTCCTTAAAGACAAATCGGTAGGATTTGGGGCATTTTACCTTCCACGGTGCTCAATACTCTAAAATGAACAGTCAAGGAATCCAGTCAAATCTCGTGGCGTAAAGTGCAAGGTCGAAAACCACTTCTGAATGCGTGTGAGCTCCAATCCCTCAGACGTCACTGTCTTAAAAATCGTCCTGAGTCTGTAATGGATGTCCTGAAATGGGCTCTGAAATACTTTGGTAAACCTTTGTCAGTCAACACCATTCGCCGCTGCATCTACAGATGCAAGTTAAGACTTTTCTATGCAAAGCATAAGCCAAACATCAACACTGTCCAGACGCACCACAGACTTCTCTGGGCTCGGTCTCATCTGAGGTGGACAGTAGCACAGTGAAAACATTTTTTGTGGTTCGACGAGTCAACATTTCCAACAGTTTTTGGACAGAACAGCCATTGCCAGCATCTTTCATGGTATGGGGGGGGTGTCACATTGTGAGTGCAACGTTAATGCAGAAAGATACTAGGTACACATTTTAGAGCGACATATGCTACCTTCCAGATGTTGTATTTTCTGGGGACGTCCCTGCATTTTCCCGCAGGACAGCGCCAAGCCACATTCTACCCAGATTACAAGCCATGGTTGCATAAGGAGAGAGTGTGGGTGCTAGCATGGTCTGCCTGCAGTGTTTGGTGCATTATGAAGTGCAAAATAAGGCAATGAAGGTACACAGTTGCGCAGCTGAGGACGTGCATAATGGATGAATGTGGGAAAATTCTGCTTGCTAAATTTAACCAACTGGTGTCTTCACTGCCCAATTGCTTAACATGCGTTATTAAAAGAAAAGGTAATGTTACGCAGTGGCAGTTGACTGTCCCAACTTTTTTGGAGAGTGTTGCAGTCATCAGCTATGAAATGAGTGTACATCGTCAAAACTAAATTCAATTCACAATGTAACACATTGTTAATAATAGTTTTCAATATAATACAGGGTGTATAGAATTTTGTAATTTCTTCTTTTCCATACTGTCAAACGTTTTTCAGAATTGGGGATGTACAACATAGGTAGAACAGTGTGTCAATGTTTTTAACATAGATGAACAGTGTGCCCTTTAAACATAGACACACACATTTTTCATGGTCTTACAACAGATGAGAACAGAAAAAGCCTGGAAGCGGCTCACTCTTCCTACAGTTGATGAGACAGTGAATATAGCGCCACAACAGATGACAGATTCACCGTCTGCCTACCAGCCTCTCTCTGTGGTGGCCATGGAGAACCGAGCTCACTACAGCGTCCCAGCTCGGTTTACACAGTAACCAAACGTTAACTCCAGAGGCACCTTCAAAGCTACCTGACTCTTTGTAATCACTTGTGTTCGGCTTTGATCTCTGGGAGGGGAGAGAGAAAATAATTAGACGTTTCTGGGTGCCTTTTCTGCAATGAATGAAAGGTGATATTACATTTGAATAGTATGGTAATGAGAGGTTGTCTGGTTATGAGGTGTGGAGATGAGACCTACTTGGTGATATTGGTGATATGACAGCGGGAGGAGAGATGCATAGTGTTCTCCAGGAAGGAGGCTCTCAAGGATACACTTTCTAGCCCAGTGCCCTGTGTCAGGGTATGAGCCTAACATCGGCCCACCGCCTGGCCAACATTATCTGCCACTCAGCGCATCCTACCAGGGAAAGAAATATTATTGACCGCTCGCTCTGCATTTCAAAGTGCTCCTTCAGTTATTTGCTGCTTTAGACTGGCCAGAAAATGCTTCAGAAAATGCTTTCATTTCATCCCCGTTCACGAGGCGGGTAGAGCAGCCTGTGAAGTCTGATAAGAGGAGTGCTGTATCAGAAACAGTTTTCCTGTGCTTTCATCTATTATCACAGTGAAAGGGTGTGTGTGAAGCTGAGGACAGTCGTCTGGGACATTTTAACTTGACACAATCGCGCGGGACGTCTGGGATGTCCTTGCTCGACACAATGGGACTGAACCCAGATGTGTATCTACAAGGGTCCCACGGGGGTTTACCCCGGCGTGTCCCACCAGGAAAGTGAGCCAGGCTGTTCTGGAAGAACACACCGAAGCAGTACGTGTACCTTTAAGAGTTTGAATGTATTTGTCTAGATAACACTTCCCTATTCTGTATGTGAATATCCATAATGTGGAATTTCGCTGACTGTATCGCTTGACAAGAAGCAAAGGTTGACTCGTGAAATTATGAGTGCAATCACTACAGTGTTTGGAAATACAATCACTTGCTCGATGGCTGTATCAGGCGTCTAAATGCACGGAGGACATCCCTCACCTTTCAGGGCTGGTGTGTTTGTTAAGCCGAACATGTACTGCCGTGTGGCGTGCACAAACAGTGTATAGGCTGCGGTGTTATATATAGAGGGTGTCCAGATGTGATGATGGTAAAACATACAATAAGCATCCCTCATTTCTCCCAGACAGCCCCGTCTGACGGAGTGCCGGGGGCGGTTATACTTTGACACCGCACCCCTCCACCTCCAGCTTTGACCCAGTGCTGCTCATGTAGCTGTGACCTCTTTACGAGTAGTAGGAGGGAATGGCTAAACAAGAACGGTTGAACAAATACGATGTGTGTGGGGGGGCGTTTGGATCGGGGATGAAGTTGTTTATTTTGGCAGTGGCAGGACGCTATGCAGATAATGTAAGCCTTTATAAAGGGGGTTCTGTTGAGGTACTGGCTAGTTAAAGAAAAAATAAGTCACTGTTGATGATTGTACAAGATATTTACATTTACGTGTAGCAGACACTCTTATCCAGAGCGACTTACAGTAATAAATTCTGCTATAATACCATTTGAATTCAGCAGTGTGATGCCAAGAATTGTTGTTGTTCAGCACTGTGTTTTTTACCTGTCTATGATACGTCTGAAGCCGACAGAGTCCTTGCCTTGTCCTACGGCTTCATGCAGAGGAGTTGTTATATAAGGTTGATAGTCGACAACCAGAGGGAGCATTTTCTCTGCTTCACCGCTTTCATGGTCTGAAGATGGAGGGGCGGAGGTGGGAGTGGGTGGAGATGAGGCGAGGAGCGCAGCTGAGGCGGGCAGAGACGAGGCAGCCATGCAGCAGGTAGTCTTAGCAGGTAGTCTCAGCAGGGCTACCTCCTCCGATGTTCCCAGCACTACCCTGAAGGGTCACGTGGCTCCTTCTCAGGCCTGACCCGATAACGGACTGAGTGATGGAGCATTAGACCATTGAAGACAACCCAAAAGGCAGCCGTATCTTCCACAGCCTCAGAATCCTAATTGATTGAAGCGGCAGGCGTTTTCTTTTGAAATTCTAATCTTCTTGTTTTTCCATGTTCAGTTGATGTGTTTTGTTATGTCTCACAGACCAGGTGCATTATGGTTGGTTCCATGGCTGTTAAAGAACCACGCATCAACTCCAGCTATGCTAATCTGATGTGAGGCTTTGGTGTGGTGTCTGGTCACTGGATTAACTCTAAACATTCCCGAAACGATAAATCCCTAACAAACCAGACCTGATGCTATCCTAACTGACAGTTTTTGCCTCAATCGGGACAATGCACTTGAAGTTCCACTTCCTCAAAAAAATCTATTTCGATGAGTGAGACGAAGGGGGTAAGTCATAGCTTCAAATAACTGGTAAAACTTTTTAACAGCTTTAGTTTCACAAGAGAGATGCTATTAAGCCAGTGTCGAGTCTTCTCGAAGAGCATTCTCCAGTTGGTGTGATTTCGACTTTGACGTTTGGAATCAATAAGCAACGGAGAGATGGGTTTTTACAGTTGCTTTGAGCTCGGGTGTAAACACTTCAATCAGACCCACAAAGGTCTGGCGTGGTGGATCGATCTGTAATGAGAAGAGCTCTACCTATGAACTTTTTGAACACCGGCCTGAACTTCACTACCCACTTCAAATCCACTAACACAGTGAGCCTCACTTCTTATCCTCTCCAAAAGAAAGCGCTATGTACAAATACTGTTGTTTTAAATGAAAAAAGACATTACTAGCAGAATTCTCAGATGACAACTCGTCATTCATCAGGGTTAGGAAAGAGTGACCATAATCCATGATTGCCCCCTTTTACCCGTTATTTCCTGAGCCCCCCTCTTCCACCCTCTGCCTCTCACCAGCGGCGTCTGACTAAGGTATTGGTCCTTTCAAAAGATGCTATTGTATCACCAAGCATCAGCCAGCTCGGTTAATTAGGGCACTGGCTGGTTTTCTGTCTCTGCTGAATGCACCGTTTCTCTGGGCCCCACAGCTGCTTCTCGTGGAGGTTAAGTGCTTAAACATGTTTCCACCGGAACAGGACATTATGGAACCAGAGGGACATAGGTTTCCAATGGCCTGTCACTTTTCTTCTGAGCTCTTGATCTGAACTTGATCTGCTAGCTCAACCGTTACACTTTGGAGGAGCACATGGCCAGTGGAAGACTGAAAATGACCTGGTCAAAGGAGACATTTTTCAAACATTAAGGGAGAACATGGAGGCATGTATGGGATAACATGTAGAGACAAACACAGTCAAATGGTAAGGCATTATGTAAATATGTTGAACAGGCCAAGTAAAACCGACCGGTATCGAGCAGAATGACTTAATACTGTCTAACCAACATTCCAAAATATGACGTAATAAGCCAATTATTTATCATACTGCAACAGCAGTTTGGATTTATATTTCATTTTTACTTCAGTACAATAACCGCTGATCCTACTCATAAGGTCATGGAGGTACTAACAACAGATCCCCAAATTGCCATAGAGAGCAATGCATCTGTGCATTAAAAAGTAGCTAGTAAGTTGTGGAAGATTTCCATTATGATTCATAAAAAGAATTAGCATTTTTAGCTCGCAGTAAATCTGGAGGGAAAGATTATGCGGCGCCGCCTCCACCTGTCTGCCTGGGACTGAGTCAGTAAAGCGCAGCAATGTGAAAGCCATCTCGCCAAAGTCAGAGGAATGTGATGTCACTGGGCGAGATAATGAATGGCTGTGATAACCAGGGGAGAGGATCATCATCTAGCGGGGCGATGGGTCCACGCCAGGACGAAGCCGCCATAAAAGACTGGATGAAGAGATGTTAAACAATAAGCCGGAGAATGGATGGAGGGAGCCAATCATAGCTGTGGGGGTTGGGGGTGGTGGTGGACGGGGCAGAACGCTGACCCTGCTTGGCTGCCAGGAGACTGAGGAGGGGAGTTAGACAGCCATGTCTGCACTCCATCAAGAAGTGTGTCAATCATTCCCCATCACCCTTGCCTCCGATTACCCCCCCTTCATCCTACAAATAGTTCCACTTGTTTCAACCTGCAGTGAGACGTGTCCTCAGATGAACGTCAGTAGGACAGACAGTGAGACGTGTCCTCAGATGAACGTCAGTAAGACAGACAGAGAGACGTATCCTTAGATGAACGTCAGTAGGACAGACAGAGAGACGTATCCTTAGATGAACGTCAGTAGGACAGACAGAGAGACGTGTCCTCAGATGAATGTCAGTAGGACAGACAGTGAGACGTGTCCTCAGATGAACGTCAGTAGGACAGACAGAGAAACGTGTGCTCAGATGAACATCAGTAGGACAGACAGAGAGACGTGTCCTCAGATGAAGGTCAGTAGGAAAGACAGAGAGACGTGTTCTCAGATGAATGTCAGTAGGACAGACAGTGAGACGTGTCCTCAGATGAACGTCAGTAGGACAGACAGAGAGACGTGTCCTCAGATGAACGTCAGTAGTCTAAGAGCGCGAAACAAGCCTACTTGGTATGTTCACCCTTTCCCAAACTTGACCTTATATTCTCCTTCGTCAGTTTCTTTTTATAATGTTGGTTATGGCTGTTTCTACAGGCTCTAGATTCATGACGTGGATAATGTTGTCTCATAGGCAATAGGCCAAAAAACGTCTAAATAGGCAATCGACGAAAGCGAAGAACGAGTTAGGCTCAAAAGAGCCCTCTCAGCCAATTGGCAAACAGTGTTCCAGCTGTTGCAGTGAATTATGGGAGTTATCTTCCATCCCAGGGATTCTGATTAATCAATGCCAGTCTCACTCAAAGCAACCTTTGTGTCCTGATGACTTAGCTTATGCTGAGGGGATGGTTTTATTTATTTATATATTAAATTTATTTTTATTTATTTAGCTCTGTCTGCACATCCCTGAAGAATATTTGACCTGTATAATTTGAGTGTGTTTGTGTGTGTTTTTGTGTAGTAATGTGTCTGTCAGCTTATGTGCTTGCAAAAGCCACCCACTTACATTGGAGCAAAACACCAGCCGAGTATCTGGTCAACATGGCATGCGTGAAAAATATTTGCACTTAGACTGGCACTCAAAGTCGATTCTCTGTGACAGCTGCCCCATCTCTACTGACTACAGTATGTTCCTCATCTTAAAGATATTGTCATGGTATCATCCGTGCCGGTGCCTGAGTCTGTGTCTTTAGCCCCACTGACTCCATGTCAGGTTGTGTTTCTGTTTACCCAGACATTTCAGTAAAATAATTTCACCCACCTATAGATTGTCTGGATTTCCGTCAACCACACACACCAGGATTCAATCATTCATCACAACTTGTATTTAGTTCCTGTTTATCGTTTCAATGTTTTTGGTTGGCTGTGATTCGTGTGTGCTAGATGTAGGTTGGCTGTTTGGTGTGCTTTGAGACTCATTGTAGTCGTTGTCTTTTCCCAAAATGTTTTCGGAATTAAACATTGTTTCATTTGTTCTTCGCAAGTGTCTTCCTGTTTCCTGCGTTCTTACCATCATTACAAATATTCACCTCATACCGTTAAGTTCTAGAGCATGTTGTTCTCTTCACCCTGTTAATTAATTGCAGATATGTTCCAGGTCAAAAGCAGGGCCTGATTAAAGGGGAACAGTTTAAAAATGTAGCTGAGATAACTTTCAGTTGAGTTACAGGGTTCTATGGGCTAGACGCAGAGACAGATTACATGTAAGCTGCTGATTTAGCTACAGGGCACAGATAGAATCTCTAGCCAAAAGGGTAAAAAGCAATTACTGATCAGGGCTTTTCTCCAGGTCCAAACTACGTTACCTTTCCCAGACTAATGCTTAACAGGCTTCCTGCACTGAATACAAAATGTCACATGCTTTAGTCAAAGGCTGGAGACAGAGGACTGATGTGTTGTCCCCTATAAAAACCCAGCGTACAGTTTACAGTGCAAGCCGGCACTTAGAGCTACAGACAGCATGGTCATATCTGTGAGAAATGGGCATGCTGATGGGGTGGGGGGGATAACAGGACAAGGCCACTCCCCTATCTTCCACCACCACCACACCATAACACATTAGGGGTCCCCGCTGGCTGCATGTTTACCTCACACGATGCGTGGTTTTGTGTGGTCCAGGTCGATTTGAACATGTGGGGACCTAACGTCCGCACAAAATAGTAAAACATGAAGATTCGGTATACCCACAAGTGATTTTTTGACAGCTCTCAACTAGGGAAAAAAAATATGTTTAGTTAGGCTTACTGTTTAGGAAGAAACTTGCCATTATTATTAATATTGGAATTAAGGATATTTCCACTGGTTATGGCTGAGTATATTTTAGGCCTAGAATTTCAGATATTCAAGTTAAGTATAAATGCAGTTTTACAGTTAACTGTCAACAATTCAATGTTATGAGAACTTGAACTTATACATGTAAGTGTTAAAAAACATCCAACATCATAAAATCATAGTAAGGTGTGGAATTAGATAAAATAGTAATAATAGTTTTATGCTACAGTACCATTCACCCCTAGTTATAGTGAACATTAAAGACAATCCCACTAGTATTGGAAGATATTATGGGATATTAGAATCTCCCTTGTCCTAACCTTTTATTGTTGAGCCTAGTAGTTAGGGTAATGGTTTAGCTTGAGTTTAGGGAATTTAGATTTCTGGTCCCCACAATGATTCCAAGACAAATGTGTGTGTTTGTGTGCGTGTGTGAGCATGTGTGTAACATTGTGTGTGTTTGTGTGCGTGTGTGTCTGTGTGTGTGTGTGTAACACTGGGAATGAAACACTTCCTCCACACAGTTCACCAGAGGCCCTTTCTGGGTTATTGTGTTGTATTAGCCACTTTTTTTCATTAGCTGAAAAGGTTATTGGTGCATCTGTAATGCCACCTACACGTCGCCCCCCCCCCCCCCCCCCCCCCCCCCCCCCTTTAACCCTGGGTGAGCATCTCCTCCATCGTTCCTCACGTCAGGCAAGGCAAGGACATTTGAATGGCATCATACCTCCCTACAAAGGTGTCGAAATATCAACCGGAAAATAAATAACTATGCCAGGTTCATTATTTGGCAGAAGCCCCAACAGATTAATTTACAGAATAGAAGCACTGCAGCTATACCATGACTTGAAGGGAGCACATGATGGGCAATTGAGCGGAGTTATTGGAAGCAACAGTGCATGTGTTGGTTTCAGATAGATATAGGGACAGGTCTAGCCCATGGCGATGAATATTCTCTCTGACAGGAAGGACGTTAGGGCGACGCACTGACATCACTGCCTCAAGAGTCAGTTATGAGTCTGATCCACGATGGGATTCATCTCAATGAATGGAGTGGAAAAATGGTTTTACTAGGAGTGGAAATAAATATCTGATTGACTGGCTGGCAGGTCAGCGTGTACATTAGGGGACTGTTTATCTCCATATTAAAACTGTCTGGCTGCACAATCGGCTTCTGTTCTTCAGAACTGACATATACATTTTTTAATGTGCTTTTAAATTTTATATTTACTTTTGCTCCATCACACGTAGCAAATTTAAAACGGGAGACTCTTAGATTTGCATGGCACATTAAAATGTTTCTTTCTCTACTAATCAACAGTAGAGAGAGTGGGTAATACATTGTTCAAAATACAGTAATTATGTGAACACTCAAATCACAGGTTTTAAAGACCGAAACATATTAAAGATCAAAATCTTTACTGTACATTGTGTAATTCTTTGATGACAAAATGACGTAACAACAATCAATGGAAACCAAAATCACCAAACGATCGGAAGGGCTGGATTCAAACACTGAAACAATTGAAATCACAGGCTGTCCCAAATTGCTTGAATTTCATCACCACATCTCATAATATGACTCAGTAGTATGTACGTCTGGGCATGCTCCTGATGAGAGGGCAGATGTTGTCCTGAGGGACCTCCTCCAAGACTTGGATAAGGGCATCAGTGAGCTCCTGGACAATCTGTGGTGCTACTTGGTGCCGTTGGGTGCACCGATACATAACGTCCAAGATGTTCTCAATTGTATTCAGCCCTTCCGATCGTGTAACGGCCCGTCTCCAGGTATCTCCTCCATGCACTTGAGAATGTACTGGGAGAGTAAACCTTCTTGCGACTGGTACCGCCTCATGCTACCAGTAGTGACAAGGACACTAGCAAAATGCAAAACTGAAGAAGAATCAGTCAGGAAGGATAAGGAGAGAGCAATGATCTGTGGCCACCACCTGCAAAACCATTCCTTTTTTGGTGGTTGCTGTTGACTCTCCAGTGCACCTTTTTTTACTTTCATTTGAACCAAAACAGGTGACACTGGACAGATAGATATCCCTGAAGTTTCATTGACTTGGTGTACTGTGATTATTGCATGATTCCTTACATTTGTCTGAGCAGTGTGACTTAAACTGCTGCAGTCCCGGGGATTGAATCACAAACTTCCCAAAATGCAACAAATTGACCTAATTTAGAAGACAAGAGTCACCATTTATCCACTTTCTTTTGAAAGCATAAAATCATCATTAAAGTCTTGCTATCTACGCTAGAATTTTCATTAATTAACTTTCATGATATTTCCTTAATATTAAACGATATTTGCTATTTTTTTAATATTGTCAGAGATCAGATTACTTGTTTGTTCACTTGACTAAAAGAGATGTTTCAGAAAGCTTTATCCAACACACTTTATAGAAGCAAGATACGTATAAGGAGAACTGTGAAGATCGGGTGAATGTGGAAAAACTATGGGGTACCCTGATTTCTAATCAACCTCTCTTCAGAATTGGCAACATTAGCCTAGATTTTCATAATCTAGCCATGGGGTGGTTTGTGCCAAACTAATCCTGATATTCAATCTCGGAACCTTCCCCTACCTGATGAGGGCAGGCTGGGATAATTTTCCTTTACAGAGGGAGAGAGAGAGAGAGAGAGAGAGAGAGAGAGAGAGAGAGAGAGAGAGAGAGAGAGAGAGAGAGAGAGAGAGAGAGAGAGAGAGAGAGAGAGAGAGAGAGAGAGAGAGAGAGAGAGAGAGAGAGAGAGAGAGAGAGGGAGAGAGAGAGAGAGAGAGAGAGAGAGAGAGAGAGAGAGAGAGAGAGAGAGAGAGAGA
>JACXGM010020194.1:0-17946 GCA_016801145.1 Umbra pygmaea | reverse complement strand
GAATGTGACAGGTTATCATAACTTGATTGGTCTGACCTACTGCCCATTCGAATGTGACAGGTTATCATGATTTGCCACACCTGTCAGTCTTAAAGACTTTATTGTATACTAACTATGATCCAATCATGGTTTAGTTCCCACAAGCTGCCAAGCCCTGTAGCACCTGTGCGTGCAAATTGTTATGAATGCTGATGCAATACAGGAGCTTATATTATAGCGAAAGTTAGCTGGATTTTAGCAAACATGTTATGGATGCTGATGCAATACAGCAGCTCTGCATTTTATGCAAGCATATGTATTGAGCTTATTCAACTTCAAATAAATGTAAGAAATGTGAAGATTGTATTTAGTTCGCAAATCCCTTGCACGCAATAACAGCAGTTTGTTTGAAATGAACTGACATCCCTAAATTCTTGGCATCCTCCTTTGCCATGCTTAGCCTTTAAGCCTTTAATGCAGGCATTTTGAACTGTTGCTTGTTTTGGGAATTTTCTCTCTTCAGTCTCTTCAGCAACTGAAATTCATGTTCAATCTGATTTAAATCAAGGGTTAGGGCATACTTGGCCAGCATAAAACATTCAAATTTTATCCCCCCTGATGAACACATTGGTTGCGTCGGCTGTGTGTTTTGGGTCATGTTGCATCTTACAGCACTGCTAAATGAGTCTGGGGGCAAAGATGAGATAATATGCAGAGTGTAAAATAATAATAGGAATTTTGCCTCGACTGTCCCACTACTTATATACTACAAGTACAAATAGGTTAACAGTAGACTCAGCACAATAAAATTAAAAGTAAACAGTTAGTCAACTGTTTTGGTCTTACATTCACAGCTACCGTGTGGCACTCAGATGCAAGTCTTAGCACCACTGTCATTAATATCTGTGGTGCTTCTTGCAGCAATGTAATTTGCTAACACAACCTTTAACACCATTAACAGTGGTAACTCAACCTTTAATACTGTAAACAGTGGAAAGTCAACCTTTAATACCGTAAACAGTGGTAACTCAACCTTTAATACTGTAAACAGTGGTAACTCAACCTTTAATACCGTAAACAGTGGTTACCTGCTGGGAAAGTACTTGTTACTGTTGAGGAGACAGGCTGCTCCGTCCAGAGTGTGTCGGGTGTAGTCTATCGCTGGGCACTGTAGGAGACAAAAAGTTAACATACCTGAGTACCAACCATGAAACAATAACATAATGCTATAGGTTCTGCCACCATTTAGTTGTTTATGGGACAGAGGAGTGGGTTTAGTCAGGTCATGTTTTTTTAATCTAAGCCAAACGACTCTAAGCTTAATGTCTAGTTTACTAAGTGAACCAGTTATGTAATTTCAGGGTGAAAACCAATAATTGGCCTGTCCGGGGTGCCCCGATGAGAGGGTTGGGAACCACTGCTCTAAGCTACTGCTGCGTGATACAATTGACTTCACCTCTTTGGGGGTCTTGTGTGCAGCACAGAGGAAGATCCATTGTTCTGTTGCAGTCATCTGGGTGCATGTGTCTGGGTGGCATTCTCCCTGGGACAAGAGAGTAGATGTTAGTTACAAAATCTACAAAGGAGTTACCACTCCAGCAAATGCTGAAAGAGAACACGTGTTGATAGAAAATAATAATAATTTATTGCATTTGTAAAGCACTTTCATTCATCGAAGTGCATACAAATTTAATGAAATTAAAACATATAATACACACATAAATACTGTACACATACACACATATATATAAAATGTATATTCACAATAATAAAACAGTATATAAGTTGATCAATTTGATTAAAAGAGTAGGCCTTTAGACACATCAGCTGAAAAAGATAAAGGCCTGCTTTATAAGCCTCAACAGACTGGACAGCCCTGAGTCTGTCCGGAAGGGAGTTCCAAAGACGAGGTCCATGGGAGGAAAAGGCACGCTCACCCATGGTTCGTAGCCGTGTTCTTGGTTTTTTTCAGCAGTTTGTTGTGGCTGGACCATAGGGGGCGTTGTGGTATATTAAGGGAGATTAAATCTAATAGGTAGGCAGGTGCTATGCCATGGAGGGATTTATAGACTAACAGGATCATTTTAAAGTCAATTTGTTGGGCAACAGGAAGCCAGTGGAGGTCAGCAAGGACAGGGGTGATGTGGGCAGACTTTTACTTTTATAAGGATCCTTGAAACATTATTTTGTAGGAGCTGTAATTTATAGACTGAGGATGCTGGGAGACGCCCAAGAACTACAATCCCATAATCAATTCTGGAGAAAACAAGTGCATAGCATGAGCTCTTCTGCATCACGAAAGGTTAAATAGGATCTTAGGCAGGAGGTGTGGAAAAAATGAAGTTTTACAGGCATGAATAATGTGGGCATTAAAAGAGAGAGTAGAGTCCAATTTCACACCCAGATTGGCGATTACAGAGGATAGGGGATTGATGTGACTGTCTATGGCAGGACATATGCTGCAGGAGTTAGTGATCTGCTGGGTGGTGCCTATCGGTAATGCATCTGTCTTGCTGCTGTTGAGCTGGAGATAGTTCTGCATCCGGCATTGGACCACATCCAGAAAAATCTACAAAAGATTTACCTGAAAAGCTACCGGTATGTGGTCATTTATAATAGCATACCTGCAGTTTCACAGCAAGTCCATTCAGCTCCAGACAGAACTGCCTAAATAAGGGAACAACATTTTTCAAGAAAGAAACAATAGTAAGTCAGCTTATGAGATCAAATACATCCTTTTGATGTTTATTGATTAGCATTCATTTGTGTTAAATGTCAGGAATTACCTTAGGTGTTCGTACTTCCACACCCCTTCGTCCTGCCCCTCTGGGGGCTCTAGAATCTTGTCGATGTTAGAGCCGTCTGTTCGGATGTTTTGTTGGATGTACTAGGAATAACCGGAAAAATACAATTTGGATACGTGACAGATCTCCAAATACTTCAAACTTGCCATGTAGTCAAAGTCATAGAGCAAAACTATTAAAACTTTAACGTGTTTTATCATTGGAATAACACAAACAGTAGATTAGAGGGATTGACATTAGTAAAAAAAAGTAGAATGGCCAAGTGAATAAAATCGTGATTTAACAAGTGCAGAGATTGAGCTAAACTAAATAATCTGCAATTGGTGCCTTTTGATGTATTTTTTTGCCATGAAATTGGTGTGTGACCTGTGCCCTCTATTTTACTTGATGTTCTCAGACACAGTATTGCTCCTTCATATAAAGAGTACGAGATGGCTAGCTAACTTTAAACGCTGTGCACTCCTCCTGTGGTTACACTGACTGACAGCTCTGTTTACACAGCGCAAGTGCTTATTCACTGTTAATACTTCATCAAAAAAGTAGTAGATTCTGACTCCCACTGCCCTGCATGTTTTAGACATCTCATAGCTTCACCACTGAGGCTACCAGGTATTTATAAGCTCAGTTTCATTTGAATTAGGTGTTGGAACAGGGAGACATCTAAAACACGCAGGGCAGGGGTTACCCCGGACCGGAGTTGAGAACCACTGCATTAGAGTTACAAGGTCTTAGGTGTGAATGTGGAGCAAGTGTGTTAAATTGTGTTATCGCTCTCACACACCCTCATACTGGTCACTGGAAGTTCAACATGGCACCTCCTGGCAAAGAACTCTCTGAGGATCTGAAAAAATGAACTGTTGCTCTACATAAAGATGGTCTAGACTATAAGAAGATTACCAAGACCATGATACTGAGCTGCAGCACGGTGGCCAGGACCATACAGCGGTTTAACAGGACAGGTTCCACTCAGAACAGGCCTCGCCATGGTCGACCAATGAAGTTCAGTGTGCGTGCTCAGCATCCTCATATCCTGAGGTTGTCTTTGGGAAATAGACATAAGAGGGCTTCCAGCATTGCTGCAGAGGGTGAAGGGGTGGGGGGGTCAGCCTGTCAGTGCTCAGACCATACGCCGCACACTGCATCAAATTGGTCTGTATGGCTTTTGTCCTAGAAGGAAGCCTCTTTTAAATATGATGCACAAGAAAGCCGGCAAACAGTATGCTGAAGACAAGCTGACTAAGAACATGGATTACTGGAACCATGTCCTGTGGTCTGATGAGACCAAGATCTTCTTATTTGGCTGAGAAGGTGTCAAGCGTGTGTGGAGGCTACCAGGTGAGGAGTACAAAGACAAGTTTGTCTTGCCTACAGTCAAGCATGGTGGTGGGAGTGTCATGGTCTGGACCTGCATGAGTGCTGCCGGCACTGGGGAGCTACATTTCATTGAGGGAACCATGAATGGCAACATGTACTGTGACATACTAAAGCAGACCCTCCACTGCCTTGCTAAAGAAGCTGAGGGTAAAGGTGATGTACTGGCCAAGCATGTCTCCAGACCTAAACCCTATTGAGCATCTGTGGGGCATCCTCAAATGGAAGTTGAAGAAGCGCAAGGTCTCTAAAATTCACCAGCTGTGTGATGTCATCATGGAGGAGTGGAAGCAGGGCCGTTTCTAGCACCGGGGCTGACACATTCGCTTGGCAATACTATATTATGCCGGCAAAGTAAACTCAGATTTTACTTTTCAAAATAATAGTGCTCATATTTCATTACAATAATTATTGTTAATTCAGTGCATAGAGAGTTAGTGTGTCTATGTTCATGTGTTGCTAAAATTTGTCTATTGTTGGATAAAACAGACTCTACTAAATGTTTTTCAAATGAAATCGTGTTTTCACGTGAGACACTGACAATATATTCAATCAATATTCTGTGTACAACCTATTTGTTACTGTTTGCAATTAAATACTGTTATTGAAAACATGTTAAATGTTTTTTATCACATACTCTTACTGTTTCTTTACACACAATACAATTGCATTTGGTTACAATTCACTAGCTTTGTAATGAATTCACAATGATTATTGCAATTAATAAGCGCTATTATTCCGAGTTTGTCTTGCCGATGATATACTGTTGCCAGGCGAACGTGTCAGCCCCGGTGCTAGAAACGGCCCTGAGTGGAAGAGGACTCCAGTGGCAACCTGTGAAGCTCTGGTGAACTCCATGCCCAAGAAGGTTAAAGCAGTGCTAGAAAATAATGGTGGCCACTACATTCACTGATTTACATTGTAGCAAAGTGTCATTTCTTCAGTGTTGTCACATAAAAAGTTATAATCAAATACTTACAAAAATGTGAGGGGTGTACTCACCTTTGTGAGATACTGTATATCAGTCTGATTGATTATTACTGTATTTATAAATGAACCAGAGCTTGACATTAACTTTATTGGCCACTTGTATTTCTGACAAGTAAGGCTATTTTCTACTTGTCCGATAGCAAAAACGACTTGTCCGAAGCAGACTTTGTTATCTTTTAAATTAACATGCATGTCTGTATTTCTGGAAACCAAGCAATAGGCCTAAATTTCTGTTGTGTCATGTTGAAACCAGGAAATGTAAGGTAAAAGTACATTTTAATTTTTCCCTTGTATTCAGGGAGGGATCTTTGCAATGGTACCACGGTCATTGGCCAGGGCATTAAGGCCATCTAGAAAAACTAGCCAACTCAATTTCAATGTGCCATCACATATACAACAGGGCCTCAAACTTGTCCATTTACTTATCCATTCAAACAAGTGAATCTACAAGCTCCTTGCCTGACTACTTTTTTTACTTGTCCCGGACAAGCCTTAATGTCGAGCCCTAAATGAACCAATAAATACTGATAGAGGGAGATGTGTATTGCTTGTTTCTCGGAATTACAGACATGAATGTTAATCACAATATTTGAAGCTTCTGCTTCGGACAAGTTGTTTTTGCTATCGGACATGTAAAGAAACAAAGGACAAGTGGCAAATAAAGTTAACGTCAATCCCTGGATTAACAGTAAATATTTAGTATGTCAGAATTAAAATGCACATATCTGACTCTCACCTGCTGAACTGCCAGTGTGCTGTCCATCTCCTCAAATGACTCATCGGGCCAGTTGTAGAAGTCCTGTGGGTATACAAAAATATTTTACCATGGAAAACTGTGCAGATTCCTCAATTGACAAAAATACCCAATGTTAAATGGCTAGATTAAAAATATTAATCTCTGTCTGGTAATGAAATAAAGGGGCACAACAGCAAATATCTATAATGACTAAGTAACTTTCCTGGTAAAATAATGTTTAATAAATAAACACTAAAATCACAACAGGTCGCTATACTGTCAAATCTTGCATGTGCAAATTCCGCCTGCGTTAGAGATGAGATTACAAGAGTGTAAAAGTATGAAAATGTGGGGTTGGTTTATTTTAACAGAGTTGGCAGTGTTTATTTATGAAAGTTCTGTTCCCTAAAACCCGTTGGAATTTTTTGATTATATCATGATAACTTTCTCACTCAACAGAGGGGTCATCTAATGATTGGATAAAAAATATAATTGTGTTTCCATCCTTGTCACTTCTACTTAAAAGGAACACTCCAGACCCCTAAACAGCAAAAAATTGTTGTGCCGATCATGTTACCGACAACAGTCACACGCACAAAAAAAAACTTTGACGCGTTCGGCAATTCCCAACTCAGCCAACGAAAATTTTGAAAATACAAAATGTTCATTTTTAATGCGAGTCGATCTTTAAATTGAGTCGATATGAGAGTAAAACACGACAAATAAATATCAGGAAGTCAAACAATTTTTCTAAAATGTTGCAGTGACCTAACTGAATGTTTTTGGAAAACTTTTTTTAGCAACTGTCGTGTCGGAAACATGACCGGCATAACTATTTCGAGCTGTTTAGAGGTCTGGAGTGACCCTTAAAAACAATACATTTAGAATATGAATAAAATCTCTAAAGTTACATCGATACAATGAATCAATATTTTCTTTATGCTTTAAACATGTTACAGGTCTAAACCTATGAGCAAGGCATGCAAACAGGTAAGGGGTAAAAAAGGTGAGAATACGCCAACCCTCTAGGGGCATCAAATCTGGTGCACTTTGAGAGCAAAATTTAGAGGCTAGATCAATGTAGAATTGTAAATAATGTCATGTTGTTTTAACCATAAAGATTTTTTTTGTATAGCATAGATCATAAAAATCAATTAAACAAATGGGATTACCTGTGTTGAACTACTTTATTTTCTATAAGTGAAAAGCATCAAATGTTTTTATATTTCCAAAACATTCTGCTGCTTTTTTCTTAACTGCTCTTTTTTCTGCTCATGACATGACAAATGTTACTATATCAATGAGGACTGGCAGGTTCAATCTGCCGTCCTACACACATAGTAGCTATAATTTCAGATGATAGGAGATGAGCTCAGACACACGCCGTGTAACGCTGACGATACCAAGCACGGAACAACTTGGCTGTGCACCACCGGTACTAGTTTGCGGCTGTCCGCTCAGTGAGACAGTCTGAACTTCTAGAGGGGTGAACTGGATTTGCTGCCTGCTTGTGTGTTAACAGCGAGTGACTGGTTAATGAGGGTTGGCTATCGGTCAGAAAAAGATGAAACCTCAGCATCCAACAGCTTTCGGCCCAATACAGTATTATTAATTTGAAATCAGTATTGTTGATAAACTAACAAATAGCTTAACATTAGCTAACATTGTTAATAACATCAGGTTAAGTTATAAAATATTGCTGTAACATTATCTGACAGGACATTTAACATTGTAGACTAGCTTACTTATGTTTTACCTTAAGCTTGCTTTCGGGCGGGCATTTCATTCTGCAGTTCGGCAGTGTTCATATTCAGTTTGACTCAGTTGTAAACTACCTTACTTATGTTTCACCTTAAGCTTGCTTTCGGGCGGGCATTTCATTCTGCAGTTCGGCAGTGTTCATATTCAGTTTGACTCAGTTGTCGACAGACTGCTCAGTGTTGTAGACTTTAACAAAACCTCTCCCCACTCTGCCTCTGAATGGCTGTGAGGTTTAGGCATTAGAAGTGACGATTGGTTCTAGAGCCAGTTGTAAAGTTGCGAAGCACAAGTAAAATGTTTTGTTTTGGCAACGACACCCCCCCAAATATTTTCTCATCGGATCTGCACGAATCACTTAGGTTACCAATTTCAGTTTTAAAAAGGTGATTTTCACCGAAAGGTGAGGAGTTTGCATGCCTGTATGAGATACTGTATGGAGATCGAACCGAATACAGGATGAATAAGACAGGAGCAATGTAAATAATTTGCAGTAAAATGGGCTTCTCAATAACATTTACGTTCTTTAATTTCTATTGTGTAGTAAAATCATATTAACATTACATGCTGCATACTTAGTAAACTGTACATTTTAGTTTCAACCTACTTGAACAAATACATTTTAAGCTAAATTCCTAGATACCGATTGTTTGGAAAATGCCTAATATTGGCCGATAATATTGGGCCGCCGATATATTGGTTCGGCTCTAGTATACATCAATGGTTATTTCCTACCAGTGTGCATAAGATGATCATAGGATGACTTAATAAATCCCACTTTATTTATGCTTACACACATTCTTAAATACGTTCGTAAGTACAAATTTAGGACGGTTGATAAATGATGCCCATGGTTTGTTACATTGTCAGTAGAAGTGTGCTTGATAAGTCATGACAAAACAAAAAGACTACTGCATATAATAAATTACATATGGTTATTTAGATAGCTATGCTTATGTAATGTTTACTTACTGTACTATTGTGTGATTGAAGTTTGTTATTGTCTCAGGTTTTCTTCGTTGGAATGGTTTGTTATTAAAATGACATATGCCTAGATAGCAACGCACGATTGGCTGCCCTGCTTTAGTAATGAATCAGAAATGTTTGCCATTTATTTATATATTTGATAGCAGTAATACATTCCAAATCATTACATACTGAAGGTTGCTTTCGAGCTTTTGTTATATACAAATCCATCCAATAATTGTACCGCCCATACTATTATTCATCAATACACTGCAGGGATTGACATTAACTTTATTGGTCACTTGTCCTTTGTTGTTTAATTGTCCAATAGCAGAAACGACTTGTCCGAAGCAGACATTTTAAGAATTGTGATTAACAATCGTGTCTGTAATTCCGGAATACAAGCAATACATATCTCCTCCAGTGTCACATAGAAAGTAGAGGTGGGCAATATGCATATCGCAACACAATAATGTACTCCAGAGCCCGTTCGCCTGGGAACACTATATGATGCCCGCAACACAAACTCTGATATTTCATTTCAAAATAATAGCGCTCGTTTTAATTCATTGCAAAGATAGCTAGCGGGCCCATGTTAATGTGTTGCTACAATTAGTCTATTTTGGGTATTCCAGTGAATCATTTTCAAAATGTACTCATGTTTGTTTACATGAGACACTAAACATATATTCAATCACTTTCTGTACAACGTACTTGTTAACGTTTTTAATAATCAGTTGTTATTAAAACATGTTAAATGTGTTGTATATGCTATCACATACTCTTTATTATTTCTTTACACACAATACAATTGCATTTGGTTACAATTCACTAGCTTTATAATGAATTCACAATGATTATTGCAATTGAATTAAAATGAGCGCTATTATTTAAAAATGAAATCTCCAAGTTCGTACTGCAGGCATTAATGCATCGCGATATGCATATCGCCCAGCCCAAATAGAAAACATAGAATTCATGGTAATTACATTTAAATTTGTATTCAAGGAGGTATTTTTGTGATGGCCTTAATTCCCTGAACAATGGCCTTGGTGCCACCTAAAACAAATAGCCAACTCAATTCATCTTAAAAGCAGAATCTCAACTGAATATGAAGTGCCATCACATTTACAGCATGGCCTAAAACTAACATTTTGGTCACGATCTGGGAGGGAGATATAAATAAATATACCAGTCACTCAGATTACTTAGCCAATATGTTTGGCAAAGGTTCTCAAATAATGTTTTCCTAGTTTCCCAGAAATGTCATGGTATACTGCTGAATTTTTGTTTATTTTTGTGACTACCGCTTTAAGTTTACCATGGTAATGGAGTCACTTTTTTGGGGAGAATATCTGTCACTTGCTGCCTTGAATCTGACCTTTAATTTTTTTAAGCAATTCAAACTTCATTAACATTCATGCATGTAAGTAAAACAGTCAGAAATTGAGGAACATTGTATTAAGCCTCACTATAAAGAACTATGCTCTCGCGCAATGCTTCTAAGATTTATGTTTCTTCTCTCTTTATGACACGCACTAATTTAATTTAAGCCAATGTCGTTGTGCGCAGTTGAGTCTAACACACAATTGTTTTGTCCAACTATTAAGCGTCAGCGGGTCCAGGGAGAATAGCGGGCTAAGTTACTACATTGCAGGACATTCCATGGGTTCCCTTGATTTTACCTGGGCCTCCTGCACGAGGTAGCGCAAAATTGGCATATCGCTGCCCGGGAATGGGGATAGGTAATTATCTATGCTACAATGTCGCTCTCCAGTGATTCCTGGTGTTCAGATTGGGTGCCTGTAAATTCAATCGTGGAATTATAGTTGGTGAACGTAATCATCCCGTGCATGATCCGAATAAAGGCTTCCGTGTTGGATGAACAGCGCGAAAAGTATAGGCGGCGCGGGCGACATGGGGTTGGATAATCCATGTGTGCCCCTTTTGTCATCCCACAGATCTGTACAAGAAGTTGCGAAGCTGACCTCACGGCAGGATTAGAGTGGGAATTGGAAAGGGAGGAAAATCTGTAAAAAAAAACCACAACTATTAAACGTCATAAATTTAATATTGCTATGATAGGCTGTGTATGCAATAAATCAAAAAATTAATATGTGCATACTTTAGACTACTTTTCTGATGAAGTATTAACAGCGAATGAGCACACAGAGCTGTGTCAATGTAACAACCGGAAGAGTGCACAACGGCTAACAGTATCTAGCCATCTATTACGCAAACTGAAAAAGCAATAACGTGTTTGAGGACACAAAGTAAAATCAAAAACAGAGGTGAAGCCACGGCAGGGCCAGAGGTTATACTGACCCAGCCTATCAGAATGGCTTCACTTTTTTATAATACGAAATGAAACATTTGCTTGGTTGTTCGTATTCTTGCCTCACTAATCAGAAATAAAGAAATGTCAGTAAGAGGTTCTTGGAATGTCAGAATCAAATGCTATCCCGCATTTCTTTCGTACACATTTCCGCAGGTTACGGAGCTGGCCATGGTTCTGAATCAACCTGTTGTGCAATAATAGGCCTTTATAATCTATATAATATATCCTTCCCTGACTGACAATATATAATTGATATAGTGACAGTATGTAGTGTTAAGAAGCTCTTTATATATGTAGTTAGATGCATTTTCATAGTTAGATTGCATAGATGAACACACCCTGCTAGTAATTATTAATCTGGTTATGGATTCAAATCTACAAATAAATTAACAATGCAGTTCATCAATTGTTTAGTTTAGCCTGTACACATTAAATCTAGACCTCACCGTTTGTCCCTGGGCTGTTGGAGTGTACACACACTTATTTTGGGATGGTATAATTTCTCAGATTAAGTTGTGTGTTTCTGATGTGTTTTTCTCTCCCGTTCTCTCTCCCTATCTGTGATATAGGCATATTGTGTAGTTATTTACAGACCCCACGTCACAAGTGGGCAAAGGTGGGCAATGCTTGATACCAATGTGTCCTACAATTCCCCCACACATCAGGCCTACGCGATTTGTTGCATGGAAGATTATACTGTGCCGCAGCACAGAAATCAAATATGTAGACAGCAGATTCATATCAAAGAAAAGTCTCACATTGGTAACATCTTAACTACATTGTTTGGTCTTCACACAGTAGAGAGGAGGGCTCAATTTCAAATTGATGTTTACAGTCAACGTTACACTAGTATCTGCTTCCAACAAAAAGGAGTTTCACCCAGAAACTTGATGGAAATATGATAAAATAAAAAAGGTAAACAGCAACATGATGGATGAGTGGTTTCACCAGGGCACAGCTTCAAATCAAATTGGTGGGGAAACGGAGAGGCCAGCGCCAGCCAGAGAGGCCAAAGCTGCTTTAAGGCAGCAAATATCTGAATCTGGAAAGAAAAGTCAGTCTTGTCAAATTTGTATTACTGAGTTTTTTGCAAGCTTTTGGAAATGGGTGGAAAATTGCTTGGAATGGTTGTTACCTAGCCTACTGCGATTGATGTTATGGTAGAACATGTGCTTTACATTACATTGATGAAGGTGGGTTAGGAGTGGTTGAGTAACTAGGTAATGACGTGAGCTATCACAGTGGTGATTATCACATTTGGGTGAAATGTGTTTTTTTGTAGTTGTAGTTTCGCAACCTAAGCCTTTTCTTAATAAGGAAGCTTGTTTGCAAAGGGAAATTTGTGTTTTTTGGAAACAGGTTCATACATATCTTTAGTGTCAGTTACTATATTTTCCTGGATTTCTGGAGGATTATTTTTTGGCCCAGCATGATTTACTCACACACACCAATTTCATAGCAAAAATAAATCAATTTGTTTAGCTCAATCTCTTCACAAAATTACTTTTTTTTTTACTTGTCCCAGACAAGCGTTAATGTCAAGCCATGCACTGTACACACAATATACCGTATGGATAAGCTGATAATCAAGATCAGACTTTGAAAAACAATCACATTTGAGTGCATCTTTCTTATGCATAACATTAGATAATTTGTTTGTCTAGTTTTCCGCCATTTATCAATCATCGTTATATAGCTTACCACAAATAATGTGTAACGTGATCTGGAGTTGAAAATTTCATAGCCTATTAAAATAACAAAACAACATCTGCATGAAGTCTTCCTTATAATTGTTTTTGTTCTTCATATTCTAATGTTAGTTTATACCCAAAAACTATAGTCTAGAATTCCAAGGTTATGCGTGTTGTGGCTTCACAAATGCTTTGCTGCATACCTCGGTTGTAACGAGTGGTTATTTCATTCAAAGTTGCCCTTCTATCAGCTTGAAGCAGTCGGCCCATTCTCCTCTGACCTCTAGCATCAACAAGGCTTTTTCGCCCACAGGACTGCCGCATACAGGATGTTTTTCCCTTTTCACACCTAGAAATGGTTGTGCGTGAAAATCCCAGTAACTGAGCAGATTGTGAAATACTCAGACTGGCTCGTTTGGCACCAACAAGCATGCCACGCTCAAAATCACTTAAATCACCTTTCTTTCCCATTTTGACATTCAGTTTGGAGTTCAGGAGATTGTCTTGACCAGGACCACAACCCTAAATGCATTGAAGCAACTGCCATGTGATTGGTTGAGTAGATAATTTAGGTGCTCCTAATAATCCTTTAGGTGAGTGTAGATGTTATTATATATGTTAATTAATTAAATCTCAAAATAAAACATTTTTACTTATAACCTATGTCTTCTTGCCTTCTTGGAAGCAATCATTTATAACCTCATCATAAAGAGAGAGTTGGCTAACTAGCTGATAGTTGATAATGACTGCCAGTCCACTTAAGACGTTCTTGTTCCATCAATTTTAGCTTGGAGAAACTTTGCTCTGCCGAGGCCACTCTTACTGGGAGAGTACAGGCTATTCTCAAATCTATCCAAAGATTTGAGTACAAATTACAGACCTCATTTTGATGGATGTATATAAGCAGCTCCATCACTGCCATTTCAGTTTTGGGAAGGTCTGGAAGGGTCTCCATTTCCATCACCAGCTCGATCTAATCCAGGTCAGCAGCTTCTCCACAGGTGACTGTATCACCAACCAACATACACCGTTCTCTGAGTGTCTGGGGATCCAGTTAATAAAAGTTCAAAATAACTGCAAACTCTCTAACTTCCCAAGTGACTTGAATGAGGATTGGATGTTGAATCTACTAGAACATTGAATAATTCTATTTCTAGTCTCTTCATGGCCTCCACCAGTGGCTCATCTGCTGCCTCAGAACCAAACTGCCATTTTGTGCTTCGCAGCACCACCACCACCTCCACATTCATATTTTCACACAGCTCTTTTGCTGATATCTGTGCAGCAGTGAATCCACTTTCCCTGTAGTGGATCAGATGTTCTTTGGTTTTCTCTGAGACAGACTGCAAAATACAGCTGCTTGTTATCAGAATGCAAAAGCTTGCTAATAGCATGGATAGGAGAAAAAAAATCTATACCGTAATGTATCGCAATACTCATTTTGGCCAATATTAATATTGATTCTCAAACCCAAAAATGTATATATTTTTCATATATATTTCAGTAAAAGATCGCCAGAAAATGCTAATAAATATGGGCATATTTGTCTAGAACACATTCATCCGTTTATATCATAATGAGAAAGTATTTTGTTTACATTTCCTGAAAGCACAACACTGTGCGTTCAGAAAAATACACTTTAAGGCAGTTTGTGCATTTGTCACTGTTTCCCGGGTTTAAGACAGATACTAATGGGGAGATGGCAAACCTCACTATATTTACTTGCACTAGTTTCGTTACTCATATGTTGTCAATTGGCCCGCACCATGCATTCTGGGTAATACATTCTAAGCAACCACTAGACAACGGAAATGTGATTGGTTGGTCATCTCTTTTTTTAATATCTCTTTCAGACAGGAAACAAGCAACACAATGTTTTCCAAGTTTGACATGATGCTTTTTAATACTTGCATTGATAGTGCAGTTTGAGTGATTTTACAAATATGACGGTTTTAAATGCTGATCCTGACGTTTTTGTTATTGTTTTAATGTAAAACTAGCCAGCCAGTGTATTATGTTGGTTGCTAAATAGGACTATAGGCTTAAATGAAGTCAATGATACATCATATAGTCTATATATTTTGTAATATACCTTATTTTACTAGTATGCATATTATAGGAGTGTGTCGTTTTGGGTGGATTA
This sequence comes from Umbra pygmaea, assembly GCA_016801145.1. Classification (NCBI taxonomy): domain Eukaryota; kingdom Metazoa; phylum Chordata; class Actinopteri; order Esociformes; family Umbridae; genus Umbra; species Umbra pygmaea. Next base: position 3,170 of record JACXGM010020194.1, on the reverse strand, counting down.
ACTTCTTAAAATAATCATGACAAATATTTTTCAAATTTAAATTCCATTAATTACACTTAGAAAGTTACGCAAATGATTGCCATGATTTTGTTAAAGTAATCAATGTTTTTGGCAGTTTATTTTTAAACTTAAGTTAAACTGTAGTGTTGTCTGCCAAGGACTGGGCCTCAATTCTTACTACTTGATCCAGGGTTTCCAGCATGCACTTAGCAGTCAAGGCGGCCGCCTAGACAACCGACATCTTCCGCCTTGACTATGCAGTCCCAAAATAGAAAATCACGTCTGCGTCCGAAACAGCTCATTAACATGACATGTTTTGCGTCCGACGTGATTTGCACCATCTGGTGGTGTATTAATGTCATTGCGCTCAGTCACCAGCATCCATAAGCAGTCTAAATACCTTCGCACCCCATCCCCCCATTCCCCCCCCACCGAGAAGAATGCCACCTTAAAGGTACAATATGTAATATTAATCAAAACAATAACAAAATACATACTTCGCAATGAAAGAAAACATCACTATACATATATTATATATATTTCTTAGTTGTGTACTTACATTATCTTAAATGTTTCCACCAACTTTCAAATCCAGAGAAATTTGTAATTTAATATGAAGACACAGGATGTTTCTTTTTGTCGCCCGTCAATGACGTCATATAATATAGTTGCTCTAAGTTCCAGGGAACCGCCAAACATAACGTGAATAAAGTTATAATATTTTTAACAATACATTACTTTGTCAGTGAACATTTTTTCTGCCGGAGACGCTAGATTGGAAGGTTGTCATTGATGACGATAACAAAACCCATGATCCCATGTATATATATATACACTTCTTTCTATCTATGGCCCCCCACGCAGGCCCTATATATAGGTACTTAGCTTTACACATGCTTGTTCTCAGTTTGTATAATTTGACTAGCCTACTAAAGGTCTTTTCTCACGTACTCAATAAAAACAAAGGATTATAGTTTATCTGGTTGGAGGCCAATTATTTGATATTTGACATTATGATGTTATTTATCCAGACACTAGTTGGTGAATATTTTCACCAGTGAGAATGGGCTAATCAGAAAGGAAATCATATTTTAAAGATATAAGCCAGTTTAAATATTGAAATACACGTTAAACCACAATTTAGGAATAGCTGGGTTAATCTAATTAGCGCATCTGCAGGGTTTCAAATTTGTAACAGAATTACCAGCTGAGTGCCAATCAATGCAGGTCTGGGCAAGGTGAGATTGGTGTCACCTTTCTATAAAAATGATGTGCGCTTTGTTAGGGTATGCATAATACTGATATCTGCACATTGTACAATCGCGCATATGTTTCAGGGGCTAAAATAAGGTAATAATTATCAGCACAAAAAACTGTTTGTTTTTCATAGCAAAAATCCAAAATTGGGAAACCCCAACTGTGCGTAGTACCTGACATATACATTTTGTAATATAGCCTATGTCAGTTTGTGGTAAATGAAATAGCATGTACATTTTATGTGATAGGCCTACATGTCAGTTTGGGGTTTCAAGCAAAGAAATATCAGCTCACAGGCTTCATGCGTGCTAGAGATTGAACTACTGGGAGAACCTCACATACACAATTTAAACTCTATGGCCCAGATCATTAAATAGCATAATCTGACAGCTAAGAAAATTGCAGGTTATGATGCAGACTCGTCTAGCAAAGAGGAACAGTTCTTTAGCTACTGTGCAGCCATTTTTATTTTAACCTAAATAAATATACAGAGAAAAATACAATCAAGCCAGCGAGCTGGCATTTTGTTAATTTTTCTAGATGTCAGAAAAGGATCAGCTTGAACGTCAGCAACCAGGGACTGAATTTCAAGGCAACCACGGCCTCCTATGTACCTTTTTGTGACCTTAATGCCCCGCTAAATATCGCATTTGTTTTGGCCAAAGTGGCCGATGTGCCCCAAAGCTGAACTGAAAAAATATGCCTGTTACTGCTCCCGGTGAATGCGCTAGTGACTGACCAATAGACATTGCAGGCACTCGAACAAACGCACACACATTCTTGAAGTATTCAAGGTCTCAAATAATATCTCTATCAGTTGAGTCTTTCAAAAGCTACTAAATAAAGGTAAGCAAAGAGTACATTGACATATCGTAAGACTATAAATAAAATGTACAGGCCGCTAACCTTGAAAACCACGACCCATAGACACAGTCAACTCTGACACTGCCACCCATCACCTGGAAAAAGTCATAGGAAATGTGCAATCACATTTTCTTTACATGTTATAGCTAAGCTCTGGCATTGTGTATACCGGTGGTGGCTGCTGGTCTTTCAAAGAGGGGAATTTTTACATCATAAAAATTGTCCATTTGTTTATACGTAAATTCTGCCCTACATTCCTTTTCAATAAAATGCTGTCGTACCAACTAGGCGTCTTTTCCAGTGACTTGACCAGTGTCCTCTCAATGGCCAGCAGAGCTAGGCTGCTTAAACAGCCTTGGCCCATTGTGTTACAGGTGTAGGACTTGAGCCGCTTTAAACAGGAGAAGCTCCTTTCTACTAATGCAGATGTAGCTCCAATTGTTGCCACTAATGAGAACAGTTTGTAAAGCTGAGGCATTGCACTGTCCAACTCCATGTCTTTAAGGAACACCAAGTAATCACACAGCTTTCCCCTGTTACCCTGCAAGTCCTGATCTGAATTACTGTATGAATTAATGAATAAATGAACGATCTACCGAAAAGATATTAAACTCGAAGGAGGAAATGTGGGAATTAGGTTCAACTGAAACAAGGAATGTGGTGTATAATTGTATGAAATGTATGATAAAAATTGGCTAGCAGTTTCGCCAAGAAAATACCAATAAATGGCAGTAGTTTGTCTTTTGACTACACTTGCAAAAACTGCGATAGCTATTTGAGCTCAGTGCTTCGGCAACTTTTTATAGTACAAAATCAATGTCAATCAAAAGGAGATGCAGTCTATCGACAGTAGGGGTGGGTATTGGCAAGTACCTCGCGATACAATATATATCACGATACACATGTTACGATTCAATACATCACGATTTATTGCAATATCACAACTGAATCCCGATACTTACTGAAGTGCTAAAAAATGCAAATAATATCAATTTTATACTTCAAAAGGGCAATCTTTTGTTAATGGGGGTTACTTAAAGATTGTCTTT
>JACXGM010020193.1:0-17946 GCA_016801145.1 Umbra pygmaea | reverse complement strand
TAAACTGTTTTTATTCCCGTAACCAAGCCTCAGTGAATCATTGTACAGGTAGTAAAACAACTCCCATTACAAGTCAGGGATCACTCCGTCGATTGGGGTCGGGCCACGTCACCTCGTCCACATCACAGGCGATGTTCTCCCTTGCCAGGCAACGGGAAAATATCGCCGGGCATGGCGTATCCACCCGTGGATCGAGCCCACCTCGATGTCTCTGCATGCCTCCTCCATTGCTCGCAGGAGTGGCACGCATGCATGCCGAAAATAATTCCCCTATCAGGTTGAGGACCGGGAAATAAGGGGGCAGTGGAAACTGACATTATCCCAGATGACAACAAACATGGGCTGCCCTGGTTGGTCCATGCAGAAATGTCAGTATGTGTGCAGTGTTGTAGGGACCCAGGGTGGCATGATGATGGAGGACCCCCTGACCACTAAGGGCTGCGCACATGGTGATGTTGTCCCCGCACTGCCTGGCGACATTCTCGATGGCCCTTTGGCGGATGATGTTTCAGTCCCAATGTCTGGTTTTTACCAGCGTCTCTTCCTCTATCTCCTCTCCCTCTTCCCTCCCCGTCTCTCCCCTGTTCTCCTCTCTCTTTCAGCCTCCATATTCACAATTGTCTGACGACAGGTGCTCATACCTGAATTATATAGTGACTGATTGGTGTTCAGTTACGGGTTAAGTGTTTTACGATGTGTGCGGGAGTGTTGCTAATGTCATGTGTTTTTTAACTATTGAATGGACGTGCTGACTGCACAGTGTTTCATCATTGGCCAAAGTGTGTAACACATGCACGATGTGTGTAGTGTTTTGCACCGTGTGTTACAGAATTGTTTAGGGTGCCTTGTCGACATTGTGTTTATTCATTTGCTGCCTGAGTGTACCAAACGCATGCAAACGTTACGGTTTCGACGCTTTGGTCTGAGCATTCACTTTTTGTGTTTTAGCAATCGGAAAAAACTGTAATGTAACTACCTGATAAAAAGCCCTGAAATGTGCCTGTCAGGTTTTTTACAGACTGAGGTTTAAGGTCTGCCCAGGGCCTGTATTCACTAAACATTTTAACATACAGCTTAAAGGACTCCTAAACAGCACTAAATGTTTTTAGCTAAGAGTTACCTCTTAAAACTTATTCACAGAGCTACTGAGACCAACTTTTAGGAAGGAATTGACAATTCTTACGCTAAGATTACGGGTGTGGTTGACCTTATTGCTATGGATGATGCAATGTTCAGTTAATTGAAAATAAATTAAGCAATACTATATGATGATGGATGTTGCCACATTAATAATAAAGATATTCCAATTAAAATGTAGCCATAGTGTCACTCACTAAACAGGAAACTGAGAATTACTGACTATAAACAAAACAGAGACATACATATTGACTAAGAACATAAAACAAAGAATTATATTAGCTACTGATTCGTCAATTTATAATTCTCTGTTATATGTTTAATCAAGGACACTACTGCTGAACTTTTTTATTTGAGTATCTATATTATGTTCAGCAAATTGTCAGCCTCACATGTTTGGCAGCTTGTAAACACTCAGATTATGGATATGCAGCAATGTTTTCATTATTAGACTAGGTAATCAACCTGCCGCTAAATTGGGCAAACCAAAACAAAACCAAACTGGAAGCAAGGAGAAGTTTAATTTCTCTGGCAATTTGTGCTTGAGAGGAAGGACATTTTTTAAAAGACATTTAGAGATTTGGATAACTTTGAAAATCAACACTTGTAAATACTACATATGCCTGCAAATAAATGCGTCTTTCTGTGAAATGCGGTGGAATTCTCAGAAGGACAAATATATTGCAAAATTCAAGCGACAAACTACAATCACAGGTTATAGGGCAATTATGTTAAATTACAATAGACCAAAATTATTCAATATATTTCAGGCTATAGAAAAATGAACATAAATATATCATAAATTAACCTTGCTATAAGTCTCACTGAAAACTATATTAAAATATAATGTAGGCTATAATTTAAAATATTCATTGCCTTTATTAGGATGAGCTCACACCACATTTTACACTCATTTTTTATTTGGTCTTAGTGAAGTGTCCTCCTGAAGACTAATTACAGTTTTTTCCAATTGCTAACACACAAAATGCATAATTTGGCTCATTGTGTCAAAACTCAACACACAAGAATGCTTTACACAACACTTGAAGATTGACATTGAACTGCCGTGTCAAAACTGCCATTCTGCAATCAAAACTGCCATTCTGCAATCAAAACTTAACACTCTGACTTCAAAAGGCCCTCTTCAGATCGATAGTTAAACACACATGCACATGAACAATAAACAGTCAAACAGACACAACACACTGGTCAACTTTACTCAAGACACTTCTCTCATTTGTAGTTTTAAAACCGTTTTATTCCCGAAACCAAGCCTCAGTGATACAATTCAGGTATGAGCACCTGTCGTGAGACAATCGTGAATATGGAGGCTGAAGGACCAAGGGTAAGGAAAAGATGAGGAAGAGACGGGAAGAGGGAGAGGAGAACGAAGAAGAGACGGGGGAAGAGGGAGAGGAGATAGAGAAAGAGACTCTGGTAAAAACCAGACATCGGGACTGAAACATCATCGGCCAAAGGGCCATCGAGAACCGTCGCCGGGCAGTGCGGGGGCAACATCACCATGTGCTGCCATTAGTGGTGAGGGGGTCCTCCATCACCATGCCACCCTGGGTCCCTACACAATACTGTACATATACTGACATTACTGCATGCACTACATGCCGCGGTCACATAGGACGGACCAGGGCAGCCCATGTTCGTTGTCATCTGGGATAATGTCAGTTTTCACCGCTGCTCTGGTCCGGGACTGGTTCGCCAACCACGACCATTTCACCGTGCTGAACCTGCCCCCTTATTCAGCGTTCCTCAACCTGATAAAGGAATTATTTTCGGCATTGCAGTGGAAGGTCTATGACCGCCTACCACATGCACGCATGCCGCTCCTGCGAGCAATGGAGGAGGCATGCAGATACATTAAGGTGGGGTCAATCCACGGGTGGATATGCCACGCCTGACAATATTTTCCCCATTGGCTGGTGAGGGAGAACATCACCTGTGATGTGGACGAGGTGATGTGGCTCGATTTCAATCGACGGAGTGATCCCTGACTTGTAATGGGAGTTGTTGTGCTACTTGTACAACGTATCACTGAGGCTTGGTTGCGGGAATAAAAACGGTTTAAAGACTACAAATGACAGAAGTGTCTTGAGTAAAGTTGACCAGTGTGTTGTGTCTGTTTGACTGTTTATTGTTCATGTGCATGTGTGTTCCCTATCGATCTGAAGAGGGCCTTTTGAAGTCAGAGTGTTAAGTTTTGATTGCAGAATGGCAGTTTTGACATGGCAGTTAGATGTTAATCTCCAAGTGTTGTGTAAAGAATTCAGTCCTCAACAGTCCAATTCCTGTACCTTTATAGAATATCAGTCTGCAAAGTGGCTTCTTTGCTGCCATCCTTGACACCCGGCCTTCAAAAGTCTTCACCTAACTGTGCATGCAGATGCACTCACACCTGCTTGCTGCCATTCCTGAGCAAGCTCTTCACTGGTGGTGCCCCAATCCGGCAGCGGAATAAACTTTAGGAGATGGTCCTGGCTCTTGCTGGACTTTCTTGTGTGCCCTGACGCCTTCTTCACAACAATTGAGTCTCTCTCCCTGAAGTTCTTGATGATCCGAAATGGTTGATTTGGGTGGAATCTTAATAGCAACAATATCTTTGCCTGTGAAGCCTTTTTTGTGCAAAGCAATGATGACTGCACATGTTTCTTTGTAGGTAACCATTGTTGACCGAGGAAGAACAATGATTTCAAGCACCACCCTTGTTTTAAAGCTTCCAGTCTGTTATTCTAATTCAATCAGAATGACAACGTGATCTCCAGCCTTGTCATCATCAACATTCTCACCTTTGTTAATGAGACAATCACTGACATGATGGTAGCTGGTCCTTTTGTGGCAGGGCTGAAAAGTTCATTTTCATGGCAAAGAGGGACTTTGCAATTAATCTGATCACTCTTCATGACATTCTGAAGTATATGCTAATTGCAATAATTAACACTGAGGATGCAGACTTAGTGAAAATTTGTATTTGTGCAATTTCCAAAACTTTTGACCATGAGTGTAGGCAGTTCCTGGATGAAGAAGGCATTGATGCCATTGACTGGCCCTCATGTTCCCCAGACCTGAATCCAATTGAGAACATCTGGGAGATTATGTGTCAGTGCATCTGATGCTGCCAAGTTGTGCCTCATACTGTCCAGGAGATCCCCATGGACACCATCTGCCGTCTCACCAGGAGCATGCCCAGACGTTGTCAGGAGTGCATACAGGCAGGTGGGGGCCATACACACTGAGTCACAGTGATGAAATCAAGTTGGAACAGCCTGTGATTTAAATAGTTTACTTTGATTTTTGGTGTAAGTTGGAATCCAGCCCACAATTGTTTGGTATTTTGGTTTCCAATGACCATTGTCACGTTGTTTTGTTTTCAACAAATTACAAAATGCAAAATCAAGATTTAGATCTTTAATATATTTCAGTCATCAAGACCCGATGTGTGATTTGAGTGTTCTCTAAAAAATGTTTCTTGAAATTGGCAAGAGAAATAAAAATTCTACAGTGTACATCATAACATTTTTGAATTTACGCTGCTAGTAGTAGTGTTCATTGGTGTGGTTTTGGTTGAAGAATAAAAATTCAGCATATTATGTAGTGCATTTGAATGCACAAAAGTAATTTGTAGTTAATCAATGGTGTAAAACACTACCATTCCAATATTACTGCAGATATTACCGTGCAATTCCATAATGTGTTGGTGTCAGCGGGAGGGAGCAGAGAAAAAAGTGTAGAGTATTGAGAGAAGTTAAACAGAGTTTATTATGAATAACCACTGACAAAAGTAAATGTGCCTCGAGGGGCAAAACACAATAAAACTTATAACACACCAAAACACAGACCATACAAGCAACAATAAACCAACAGCTTACACTCACATTAACAGGACATAAATACACATAGAAACATATCAGGATGCAGCTGTGGTTTAATTTATGCTGATCTACTGGTTGGACAAAACATGCGACAACTGTCATCTGATAAAAAGTCAGGGAAAACAGAAATCAGTGAAGAAAGAAGAAGCAGTCTGGCAAGTGCGCCTACTCATGCTTGGCAGGAGGGGGCGACCATGACATTCTGCCCCATTGAAAAAATGACTAGTTAACTAGTGGTTGATGGCAATTTCAGATGAAATGGGGGGAGAGAAACCACAGCCTAAATGAATCATATTAATCAGATTCCTCTGTCAATCATTTTCAGTTCTCAACCACGCATAATATCAAATTGCTTGCCAGAGCAAGTATAATAAAGTGTGTTTTAGTGCAGCTCCCTTAGGTGCACCATCAGAAGCATGGCGCTCTGTGTGTATGTGTGTGCGTGCACAGCTGGTGATCCCACTATTAGGTATAGAGAAGCAGAGGACAAATCCTACAAAAACAAAGTGGATTTCAATGAGTGCCTAGGGAAGTGTGGCCTTGTACAAAAGGCAACTTCAATCTTATGTGGGAAGGTAGCCATTCCACACTGAGTTATTGCAAGGGGATTTTGGTTTCCCACTAACACCAGGGGCTTTTGTACATGTTGGACATCAGCCATGAAATGTGCAGCTTTGTCAGAAAAGAATCTGACATTGTTGCAAAGCTTTGTTATTTTTACCTAGCGTTTTTCTCAGGTTCTTCGCTCCCTAGTTCCCATACTCACAGTCTGTCCTTTATTATCTTTAATCCTACAGCCACTGAAGACTTGTGCAATCTGTTATGAGATAGGACATTTAATTAAAATCATAATTAAAGATGATCTAATCATAAGCACACACCTGCTACAATTCGCCAGGACACTGGATTTAACAGTGGAGGTTTTAAGATTACATGTGTTAAGTAGCTCTTCATTCTTAATTGATTTATGCACAATATGCTTTATGTGTCAGTGGGGAGTCATACTCTTCTTGATAGTTTTGCTCATCTTGGCACAGCATACAATTAACATCAGATGTATGAGTAATGACAGGTTAACACAATTATGGTGGAAATAGACGTACTATTAAAATGTTGTATTCCCACGATTATTTGACAATGATTCAACAAGTCATCCCCTACAATTTGCTGAAAATGCTGCTTTATTGACAAGTCTGCACACCATGTAGTCCATATCACAAAAGCCTTTAATCCATGGAACCACCATTTAGGGACACTTCACCCTGGGACACCCATAGCTGGTTTGTATTATGTACAAAAGATTGATAGAACAGTAAGATTTGTTTCAGACATACTTGGCTAGGGAATGCCAGATTAGAATTTTCACTTTAAAATCCAACTGTAGTACATCATAAGATTATGGACAAAGTGGCGATTATGTTTCATTATCTTAAATTTTACAAAACATGTGTGTTATACCAATTACACTACAACTGTAATTTTCTGTTTTCCTTGATTTATAAAGGCATTGGATGCAAAATGTGAAACAATACTAAAATCTGGGAGATATTCAAAATGGGTACTGTTAGCGAACTAAAGCTAAACACAATGGCTTCTTTTTACGTCCTTTCAGATGGTAACAGTATTGTCTATTATTAAAATGTACATGTTTGCACCAGAGATTACTAAATTATTTTATACAGAGGAAGCTGCAGTCAGCAGCAGTATTTACAGATTGTGTTAAAACTCATTTAAACACGGATTTGTGGTAATTCTCCAGCAATGTCAATGGAAAACTGTATTTGTTACAAAAAATGGGATCATGGTCAGATTGTGGTTGGAAGGACAACAATGATGTCAGTGCACATGAATTGAAAGAGAAGACAGCAAAATTAAATGCTATTTCTACTTGCTACTAAGTGCATGTTCCTGTTTGCATCTGTGGTATAAATGCATCCGTAATGTACCAGATGCCATTAATCCATGACAAAGTGTAGTAGAGTAGTTAGCTGTGGACCCCTGCCTTGCCAATTCATAGCTGTTTGTCAAGGGCATTTCTTGTAGTTTACAAACACCAACCGGCATGATTTAGTCAGCGTTTCAAAACACTATTTCTAATAGCTAGTCAAGTTTAATTCATCACGTGCCACATACAAAAGGGGTCTTCTATAATGAAATGTTTCATTATGAGACTTTTCGTAGCAGTTAAATATCTTTAGTAAGATAAGACATTAAATAACAATAATTATAAAACACAAATACAAGGATAACACAGAAAATACACAATATATACACAATAGAAGTATACGGTACAAGTCCTACAGTACAGTTCAGCAGTCTTACATCTTGTGGGTAGAGACACTCTTTTAGACTAACTAATGCACTGATACAGGTTACTTGATGACAGTAGAATTAAAAGTTTATGTTATGGGTGAGAGTTTGTGGTTTGGGTTCTCTGTGAAGTGGAGGGGTATGGTAGTGAGCTTCTTCCCCTGATGTACTTGGCCGACCGCACCACCATATGTAGTGCTCTAGTATGTGTGTTCATGTTTCTTATTTTGTGCAACTGGGGTATAGATTAGTCCTCAAGTATCCTCCACAAATTGTCGTCTGATTACATAGCCTTGTTTATTCCATGCATCATTGTACATGAATACTGGGCAAATGGCGTGGAAGAGCGCTCTTCTAAACTAGTAAAGTGTAATTACTAAAGCGAGGCACGAGATCATCAACAGCAGCATGATGTACATTCGTTCTCCTAGTCTCATTTGAGTTGTTCAGGTTTTGAGGCACGATATTTTTCCAGGGAAGGGGAGAGAGGTGGGTGGTGTCTACTGTCATGCTAAATCCCAGACGGACTCCTCCTCACTTCGGACCCCGATTTGCACATTCATGTTTGCCTCTGCAATTTGCACGAGTGTCCCAAAATTGAGGGAGAGAAAATAATCAAGGATGCAGGGGATAATGAGACCCTCTGATGTCCACTTCACGTGAGTGTGCGTCGATACAGTCTCCACTAACAAGTGACTGTGGAATTAAACCTGGTTAATTTTGAGGATGCGCACTTCTGCACAAAGAATGGATACGCGCACCCAATGATATGACAGGGATTAGGGCTTGACACATAAGCAAAATTAAATATGTAAAAACTGAAATGTTTAATGTTTATGTATGGTAATTTAATCTAAAAAATCGGATGGATATGTAAATTAGAAATCCTGTCTTATAAAATAATATTTGACCATTAATTAGATAATTCTAGTACTTTTATAAATATGAAACAAAACAATTAATTGAATACAATTGTTTTTGTTGCGATATAATTAGGTGTGTATTATGTTGATGTTACCTTTTTATACCTATGAAACAAATTGTTAAAACCACCCTGACACAAGATGTGCAAATTAGATAATAATTAAAGATGGAATAAGCTACTGTATACCGGTATTACTTTCATGACAATTATCAAATCCTTTGCTGATAAACTAATTTGCCAATTTTCCTCTGTCATGTATTATCACTCAACATTAATGTATATCATCTCTGTGTGTGAAACAGTGGAAGCTGGTGACTTAAAAAACTTGAGGAGGACGGTAGACTACAGACAGTCAAGGACTTTGTTAAATCGTTTAACTGAAACATTGTGTTTAATTGTGTATTGGGAGTAATAGTATTGTAATGTCCTACTTACCTAGTTGAATTAAACAATTTCCACAACAGAGTTTACAGTCTCGAATCCACAGTTTATTAGGGTCCTGTCTGGCCATAGGCCAACCCCTATGGAATAAGCACCTTGACAAAAAGGGGAGAACAAAGAATGAGCAAGAACTTAACCTGCAAGACCCAGCCCCCTGCCTAACCCACTTACCCCTCCACCAACCACAAGGAAATATGTAACAGCACTGTCAGGATTAGTCAAAAGCAGGATGACCGGCATCCTAGCTCCCACAACACAAGAACAGGCACTGTAAGTAGTTCTGTGAACATGACAAATAAACCGATCAAACTCTAACCAATACACATGCATAACATGGACGGTTGCTTCAGTTGTAAAACGTCGACCAGAAAGTAGTTGAGAGGCAAGTGCAAAGGTACAAATTAGGCATTTAGAAAACAGTAAAAACAAGTCAAAAGGAATTCTATTATATAATGCTGCGTTCCATTTGTACTCTGAGGTCGGAAATTCCATTTTCCTAATCAGAATTTCAACTGGAACGCCCACCCAAGTAGGAATTCCTAGTCGCGAAGTCGGAGAAATTTCACTACCCCCAAGTTAATTTTCCAAGATGGCTGCACCCTGTATTAACAGTAAGTGAAAGGTGTTGTTACTGTTAATTTTTAGTAATTTATTTTACGAAAATTGCCATGCACACAGTTCTGTCCAACTGCTGTCTCTGGACATGTTGCTACGGCATTAGAAGGCGTGAAAATACACCGAAATGCATTTTTAAACAGAAAGAGAGACACTGGGATAGGAGCCGCTGGCACTGACGTAGGGGGCAGAGACACTGGGATAGGAGCCGCTGGCACTGACGTAGGGGGCAGAGACACTGGCACTGACGTAGAGGGCAGAGCTCTTGGCACCTACATAGAGGGCAGAGACACTAGCATTGGCATTGGACTACCCATTTTGTGAGTCAGCAGCAGATGGAACACAGGCGGCCTGGTCAGTGCATTCCTGAGGTGATGGTCACCTGTTCCCCAGCCAATCCCCATATCTTGGGTAGAAGGGCCAAATTGATTGGCTGGTTAGACCAGAGGTGGATGAATAACCCAACACCCTCTTTGTTCCTAGGAGGGAGAGTACAGATGTTTTTCATTTTGTCCGAGAACAGTTTGTAATTGTTCACTTCTGGTCCACCCTTCTCCCAGATAGTAGCAGCAAGTTGTAGCACCTGGATGGTTATCTGCATGATTGACTCTGCCACCTTTTCTCTACCCATAATGGGACCCCAATCTGGGTGGTGAACGTAGTCGTCCATCTTCTTTTAGAATGGATGACATTTAGCTGGAGTCCAGGATATTGTGGATACTGTGGATATTAGCTGTGGCTTGGCTAGGCACAGCCGGCTGTTCTGCTGCCACGTTAAATATGAGCAAATTAAGATGCCGTAGCGTATATTTTCCTCTATTTTCAAAAATAAATGTGTCATTGACAACTTGCTGCTTCTTTAGGTCTACCATTGTCATGTACTTTGGTAGAGTGAAGGGAGGTAGGAAGCATGTGCAAAGTTGTTGGATATGTATGAACTTTTTAGGCCCCCAAAAGAAGTATCAAAAATGTATTAATGGAAAACAAACTATATTACCAGATTTCTCAATCAAAACATCCTAATATATGATATTCATACATATTATTTGCATACATTTACATATAGACTATTCCCCCCTGATCTGAACACAAGGACTCGCTGGAGAGCGACGTGGTAGGAAGAATCATCAGACTTATAACTCGTGTAATTTTTGTGCTGCCTTTTGCAGGAGGCCCGGGGAAAGTCAGAGAACCCATGGTCAGGCTCAAACCCATGACCATCAGGACGTAGACTGTCCTGCAATGCAGCGGCTTAGCCCACTACGCCATGCGGACCCCCCCAATTTATGTTTGTCAATAAACATCTCTATACCTTGCCTACCCCATGCATTTCCCTGTTCAAGTAGCCTACCTTATGCAATAAGTCCCCCATTAATTTAATTTTGGAATTATGGATCAGTATTTGGTCTTAATGTTGTTAACCATCCACCAGGAGAGCTGCTGTGTGTAAGCCCCCAACTGAGTCCCACTTTAACCATATTTTACCGTAACCTGTTCTACTGGCAATACCAGGATAAAGCTCAATTGGATTTAGGGTTGGATCAAATGCCTGATTTGCAGATATGTCTATTAATGTTTTTCTACTGTAGCCTAAACACATGCAATTAGTCACAATTCATTATTTTAACCAGACATTTCACTCTGAGAAGATGCCAGATGAAACATCAGTCAAAGTTTAAAGATTTGACTTGATGGATTAAAGACCAATCAAAGCAATTTATTTCTGCCTTTTTTGTAAAGTTCCCCAACTAATCCTGGCCTTGGACCAGTTCTTTTCGGGGCCAGTCTTCTTTTCAGAATTTTTTGAATTTTCGGACAGCACTAATACATTAACACTGTTGCAAATGTCTATCACTGTTGAATATTCATAAATAATCATTCACCTACAATGGCAAAGCCAATTTTAAACCAGCCATTAATTGAAAGTCCTAATGATTAAACCATAATGAATCATGTTTTCATGCTAATATCTAATCAAATTAATGCCAACTTGTGAATGGATGTATCCGTTTTTATCAAAACACGTAAATTCCTACACCAACTTGGTGAATTTCTATCAAAAGCATGTAAATCTTTGGGTGTTCTAAAACTTTTAGACTGGTAGTGTAAATACATGTGATTAGCTTCTCCACAACCTAAAAATATTTAATCCTTTTTTGAATGAATGACAAGCCCATTGCAAAACATTCACTGCTTACCTGCAGCATTGCTTTTAACTGGAAATGGGTAATGAGTTAATTGTGAAAGGAAACGCTAATGCAGCTTGAGGTAAGTTTCATAATTGCCTAGTGATAGTCGTTAGTCTCCTGTCAGATGCTAATAGACCAAGGAAATATCAGTTCAGTGGTACGTCTCATTCTAAAGTGTCAGATCCGCAATTAAATTGCCATCTAGAGACTTTTTTACTAGATATATAGCTATACCATAACAGAAGCATATTGAAGTGCTGCAGCCCATGTCTGAAAAGGGAATGAGTATATATATATACTATATATATAGATTATAATGGTATAGTAGTATATGCCTTGTTGAATGGCAGTCTAAAAATAGCAAGGCACCAGATATATCATTTTAAAACCTTTTAATACCTTGTCTTCTCTTTTCCATTGCTGAACAATTAGTTTATGTTTAATTATGTTCATATGTCTTTCCTTTTCTCATTCATTTTTTTCATTTAATCTTTTTTTCTCTTCCATTTATTTCAACATTCTATGAAAATGTTCAGATTGTTTTATTTTTTAAGGAGATTTTTATTGTGATTGCATGGATGAAAGAACAGCTTTCTTCCATAGCCTCCAGGTACTCATATCATAGATTTATTGAATGAACTGGACAAGGTATGTTTTGTGTATATGTGCAGTTGCTTCAGGTCTCAATCCTGAAATGTTTCTGATCCATCAGATATTTCACTGTTTGTTTTGTTCATCGTTGCTGAAGGAAACAAATGCTTTGAGTGATTTGTTTGCTTCATAATGGCTTCCTTGAATTTCACTAACAAATCTTTGGTCTACATTTTGACAGTCAGATGGCTCAGCGGTTAGGGAGTTGAACCAGTAGTCAGAAGGTTCCCGGTTCAATTCCTAACTGTGCTAAATGTTGTTGTATCCTTGGGCAAGTCACTTCACCCTTTTGTGTAAAAATGTAAATATGAAGGGACCTGAAATAGTAATGATATTAGAGAAATATATCACTAAATAACCATGGTTGTCATTTAAAATAATAGGTTTCATTGTTACACACCAACCCTTTGGTTGTAAAAATATATTTATTATTTCTTTCTCTAGCCTATCAAATTAACGCATTGTCTATAATCTCCAAGTTAGATAACTAGGCTCTGTAGTATGTAAAATGCACTGTAAGCACTGGTGTTTTATTAGCAGTTGTGTAGGCTACCAGAGCGGGGACAAAACATTCTGATTGCTTGTTACTCATTTTTTGATTACCAGTTACACCATAAGAAATAGTTTTTACATAAAGAATAGTAATCATTGACCAAATCATACACTGAAATGTTTTAACGGGTCTTGGCTTAACACTGTCTTCGTTCAGACATCAACTATTGTACATTATGTCTGTACTGATTACCAAAGACAATTTGCACCTATTATAGTTCTGCACTTTAGACATAAAGGAGTTAAAAATAGACATGGTACAAACCTTTGTTTGCCCAGCCTTGATAATGTTAAGATTTACTGCAGTGAGCTGATGCACTTGAATTCATGGACCAATCACAAAACCATTTCTCCCCGATTGGATATGGTACAAAAGACTGTAGCATCGTTATCCATTTGGTTTGACTGTTCTCTTTTTCAGTTAAATTTATTGCTAAGTCTCTCAGCTTACTCTCATTCTTACTCTCTTTGTGAACTGAATGCTAAGCCAGATAACGTTCACAGTTCCCTGCATTGGGAAATTGCCAGTAATCTTGACAACTGCTTATGGCACCCTGCAACCTGCTTCAGAGAAAACTTTTTACTACTGAGAGGTGATACATTCTCTAAATAACGATGTATTAATGATTTTTGTCAATTCTATACAAACATTTTTCATAAAGGTTACAGAGCTTTTAATAGTTTTCTCACATTTCTAATTTGTGATAGCGCATACTTTTGCATAACTGTTTATATAAATAATAATCAATGACTACAAAATTCACATAAAGGTGTTTTGTTAGCACTTTGGTAAAACCATGTGGTAAATCTGATGAATCAGATAATGCAACAGTGCAAAATTCTAAATTGGCCAATCGAAATAATTGGTTAATCAGTTTTAAATAAGGTATGTAGTGGGCTGTTCGTTCTGTTTTGAGACAGACACAATGGACGCTGGGAGCGGGAGAGAAAGTGTTTGGTTAAGAGGAGAAAAAGTTAGACTAGAATATCAAATAGGTAATCTGTTCTTTATTCTAAGAACAGATGGCTGAAGCTGGTCAAGGTGTTTAGCCAAGCCTGTCTGTCTACTGTGAACCCAATCATCCAAATCGTCAAGCTGGAAAACTGAAAATAATCGTCTAAACAATTGCAATGGAGATTTGTAAAATTATTCTGTCAGTTCCAGTGTACAAAACAATGGACAACACTGTATTACAGCAATCTGAATCAAGATTAGATTGAATTGTCTTGGTGGACAACAATCTTGCAGTGCAGTAAATACAGAAAAAGATTTTGCTGTTGTTCTAGAATTCTGAAAAAAGCATTTGGAGAACTCTTCTCAGAAAAACACATTTGCCTTCCAGAAATCAAGCAAAAATATATATTGTTAAAGATGATCAAAAAACATTCTACATACTTACAGTCAGCATAGCAACCAGAGACAGGTTTCTATACAAAGATGACATCTTTCAAAGAGCTTTGTGTCAACTGTTGTTGTAAAAAGGATTACATCGGATTAAGGTCTGGGCTTTGACTGGGGCATTCTAAGACATTCAGGTTATTGGTTTTAAATAACTCTAGTGTAGCTTTGGCTGTGTGTTTATGGTCATGATCGTGCTGGATGGTGAACATTTGCCCCAGTCCCAGGTGTCTTGATACAGGATTTCCTCTAGAATTGTCTGGAATTTGGCTCCACCCATCTTGCCCTCAATCCTAACCAGTTTCCCTGCAGATGAAAAGCATTCCCACAACATGATGCTGCCACAACTATGTGGATGGTGTTCTCAGGGTAATGACTCTAATGAGCAGCGTTGGCTTTGTCACAAATAGCATTTTACCCTAAAAAAAGTTCAGTTTTGATCTCATCAGTCCAGAGAATCTTTTTCACATTTGCTGTGTCTCCCACATGCATTTTGGCAAACTCCAAACATGATTTGATATGGTCAGTCATGACTTTTTCCTTGCCACATGTCCATGAAGCACAGCTTTGTGAAGTGTCTGGGTTACAGTTGTACCATGGATGGTTTCTCCCATCTCAGCTGCAGATCTCTCCAGCTCTTTCAGACTTGTTTTGACAGCATCATTTGGGCCCTATCTTGCACCCGGCGCATCGCAGCACAAAGCCCGAACGCAAGTGTCTTTGCTAGTTTAAGAACATCGCAGTTGTCAATTTCCCATCCGACACCCACATCCTTTAAATAGCCAAAGCACCTGTGCCCATATTTGCGCCCAAGAGCGTGCTGGTCTAACAGGGAAGTGTGTTCAGGATAATTATGGGTGTATTGCTATTTTGAGGCATCGAAAAGTGATCGCGCCATTGATCAACAAAAACCTGGTCTAAAGTCAATGGCTAGGCATCATTGTTATTTTAACAGCAAATTAGTCAAATGCACCTATGACATGGGCAGAGCATGCACACTATGCTTGTTGCACACACACAGGGAAGCGCAGCAGCACATGAACATGCAAAAGATTACAAAAAAAATATTACGGTGCAAATCCGCCGTCATAATAGCAAGGGAATGAGAGATGGTTTATTGCATGTTACGCCCAAAACACACCGATGAATTAATGAAGACACTTACTACAACCCTTTTAGGCCATGCGCCCGGCATGCACCGCTGTCAAAATAGCAAAAGTGGATTTGGACACGCCCAAAGCGCACTTGCGCCATGCACTTAGATCGTTAAAATAGGGCCCAGGAAGTTTAAAAACGTGGAACTCAAATGAGAATAGTATACAAAAAAGGCTCAATTTGTTGGTATAAGTTAAAATAATACCTCACAAAGGGCTAACAAAACAGAACTGAACTATATAGGCATAATGAGAACAGGTGCACTGAAAATACAAGTAACAAACATTACTCAATCCATGGTAGGGCTACATTCTACACACAAATCAAACACGGTTACAGAGCCAAACAGGAAACAATGAATAGAGATATCCCAGAACCAAACAGACTCCAAACAAGATAAAAAAGGCAAAAACTTTCATAACAAACACACACCAAATAAAGAGGAGCAAGAAAACAAAGAAGTGCCCCCAGACCTCACAAATTGAGGGTGAAATAAAAAATATAAAATAAAACATACCAACTATATTTTGAATAAATATCATAGGGACAACATATGGACAGGATAAAGAACTCATATATTGAGTTGACATAGAGTACTGTAACAATCTATAAAGTTAGCTGTGTGCTTATAAGATTATGGGATTTACAGCTGATGTACACATTTATTTTATCTCTATGGTTTACTGTATGTCAAATGCAAGGAGACTAGTATGGTGTTGAATGCATTATGGTGCAGCTATTTAGTTCACAGACTGGTGGTGGCTTGGTGTGGTGAGTAAAATGGCTGGTACCTGAAGACCACAACACAGGAAATGTAATTGTTCAGGTGGAAAGTTTTTGGTCTTGATTGACCAGCACTGCTCATCTAACCTTTGCCTGACAAAGGAGACTTTTTGGAACAGTTGGTGCCCTGAGTGGGAGGGGTCAGTGATGATCTTTCTTGCACATTTTCTTGTCCCTAAGTCATGTTTGACCTTGATGGAGGGCAGGTGGTAGTCAATTACAGGTGAGGGAAAATGTGAGAATGGACTGCGATTGACCCTCAAGGCTACATCAGAATGGACTGGTACATTGTATGCATATTTCAGCTGCTATAAGGAGATAGTACTATGATTCTGTATTCTGTAATCAGCTGTACACTTAAAGTACAAATTATTGTATAAAGTAATTTAGTACAGTCATCGTATGTAACACAGAATGTAAAACATGCAGTGTCATTTTAATGTTTGCTTTTTTGTTTTCACGTAAATAGTTGAAATGTGTTATTTTTCATAAATACATAATTTAATGGGAAACATACTGAAAGGGATGGTTTGAGATTGTTTCATCTTATCCATTGTCCAGCGTACCCAGATTCAGAGTCAACTTTCACCACATGCTATCGCAGACCTCTTGACGCTCTACCAATGGCATTCCAGCTTGATTGATGATGTAGGACAAACAAAATGTATGTCAAAATATTGCAAACTAAAATCGTATCATGATCTGGGTAGGAAGTCATTGGGATGAAAAAATGTCAATTAGGAAATACAATAATTAACTAGCTAGTAGGGTGTGCCCTAGCTGGTGGATATAAAGGAGTTGACTGCTGATCATAAATAAGGGGCTTATTTGTTGTTTAATAAATGTGTTATTTTTTACTAGACATGACATAAGCTAAATCAATTTACCCACTCACAGACAATTTGTGAGTGCCTGCACTATCTTCCCGCAAGTCTTTGTGAAGTTAAGACCACAAATGAAACACAAAATAAGTAAACAAATGGCAGTAAACAAAAGGCGGACATGTGCTGTCTCCTCTTCTGGAGGCAACCATTTTGGCTGCGTCTCAGCAGTTAAGTCTCTGGCTTGTCGTGGTCTAGACAGACACATAGTCAGTCATAATTCCTTCTCTCCACTTTCTCCTGATCAATCAACTGACTAGTCCATTATTTTCCATAATGTTGCCCTGGCTTTGAGCAGCAGCTCTAAGGTCCTGATCTACCTCCATTGGAGCACTTCGGTGGGGGGGCGGTGAAACACTTTTTTCACCAAGAAAAACTGTTAAGAATACATAGTGCAGCAAATACACTGCTAAAAAATAGTATAACACCAAGTCAATTCAATTTCAGGGATATCAATCTGTCCAGTTAGGAAGTGATTGTGAATTAATTTCACCTGTTTTGGTGCAACTGAATGTGACAACAGGTGCACTGGAGGCAACTGCAAGACAACCCCCAAAAAGTGAATGATTTTGTACGTGTTGGCCACAGACAATTGCTCTCTCCTTATCATTCCTGACTGATTCTTTCTATGTTTAGCATTTTTCTCATGTCCTTGTCACAACTGGTCGCATGAAGCGGTAGCTGCCGCCCATTCAGGTTGCACAGGTAGTTCAGCTCCTCCAGGATGGCAAATCCATATGTGTCATTGTAAGAAGGTTTGCTGTGTCTCCCAGTACAGTCTCAAGAGCTTGGAGGAGATACCAGGAGATGGGCCATTACACAAGGAGACCAGGGGCCTCATGTATAAAAGATTGCGCAGCTTACATACCAGAAGATGGCGTACGGCCAAAACTGGAAAAGTACGTACGCACAGAAAAATTCACATGTATAAAACCGGTCGTACGCCAGGTCCTGCGCATCTTTCCTTTATAAATCACAATCAACGTGAGATTGAACGCACGTGAACGAGCCACTGACCCCGCCT
>JACXGM010020192.1:0-10852 GCA_016801145.1 Umbra pygmaea | reverse complement strand
AGATTCAGATGATTAGGTTAATAGCTCGTTTAGAGACCCTTTTCATGATATACTAATTCTTTGAGATAGGAATTTGGGGTTTTCATGAGCTGTATGTCAAAATCATCAGTATTAAAACAATAAATGACCTGAAATATTTCAGTTGATGTGCAATGAATCTAAAATATATGAAAGTTTTATTTTTATTATTACACTATGGAAAATAAAGAACTTTATCACAATATGCTAATTTCTTGAGAAGCACCTGTAGTGATTTTTGCTTTTTTTAATGCAAACTTCTAGCTTGGCAGGCGAGACCCTGATCAAGATGTTGGGTCTGGGAACTCACCATTGGCAGTGCTCAATCTGAGGGGTGGGATAAACACTTGTCTTTCAAATTCCCTATGCACGCAATAGGATAGCGCTACAACCAACCAGAACAACGAAGTGTCCGGTCGGCAAAACTCTGAACACATCTTCCTTTTGTAAGAATGACTTCAGTGCCGTTCTTTGTTATTTTCTCAAAGAAAAGATTAACTCCAAGTCTACCAGAGTCGCGGCCAAAGCCGATTCGAAAGACCGCTGTTCGGCAGCAGCAGCAACCATTTCTTTGTTTTCCCGTAATTACATTAAGACCGCCCACCGACTCTATACACGTTGTGATTGACCAGAATTTGTTTTTTCCAGCTCGCAAGTCAAAGGAGAGTTGCTAGTGTCACGATGGCCAGGACTGACATGGCTGTCGTGGCAGTTTAGCCTATGGTGATGGACTATGTGTTTTATGTATGTTGTATTATTTCTGTGTTACTGTTTGTGTTTCGTTTATGCGCCGGCCTCTGAGCACTGGGATTGGTGGGCGCTTGGTTACTCATTGCGCATTAACGGTGAACTGTGTAAATACCCACACCTGTGCGTAATGAGTAATGAAGATGCCTATTTAATCCCAGCGTTCCGGAGGTTCGGCGCGGATTATTGTGAGTGACAACTCCTGTCATTAGAGGAGAGGAGGACGTGTGGAACGTTCCACATCTGTATTTAGGACTAGCTGACGGCAGGTGAGTGTAATGCTTTGATTGAGTCTTCACCTCGTAATGTGTCGTACAGTATGTACATCTATATAGTTGAGCAAGCATACGCTCTTCCTCCTTAGTATCGCGTCCGATGCCGCATAGAGCATCTTAGCTGAGTAGGAAACGAAGTGTAGCCGCTATATTGTCACTCTGTATGCCAGTAGTTCTGAAAGCATTGTTCCAGCGTCTTCCATGTTCATTAAACATCACGAACGCTCCTCCCTGTTCTGGTCTACGTCTCTCCTCACAACACCAACAACATCAAAGTGTGACAGCTAGACTGACCCTAGCTGAAAATTATATTTGCTGCCGCTAGGGTGCGTCTATATTCCTAAGCTAGCAAAGTAAGTTTTTTGTTATTGTTTATATTGAGAGACTCTAGCGTCGAAAAACTACATATTGTACATTTTTAGTGTTCTATTTCAGTCTGTCCTTCCATTTGGCACTTAATAGAGAGAAAAATAGTAGCTGTGATGAGGTAGAGTGCTTTAAGCACAGAAAAGAATGAATCCTTTTTCTATTTTATGATATTCTTTGTATTATATATGAATACATCCCAGTTCACTCCATATACTGATGATAGCAATAAAGGGTGTATAAAATAATAAAATAATGGTAATGGTGTTTAATTTCTCGACTATTGTTGAGAAATTTGATGTTATGAGTCTGTTTTGCGTCCACTGTTCCTGTGGGATTGGTAATCTTAAAAGCACCATGAAATCTAACCAGTTAACCAGTTAACCAGTTAACCAGTTAACCAGTTAACCTGTTAACCAGTTAACCTGTTAACCTGTTAACCTGTTAACCTGTTAACTTGTTGTCTCTGTCAGATGGCTGATGTTTGGATCATGATTGTGGATGTTCTAGAAAGGAAAATAATCTAATCAAACTGCAAATTCCACAAATTAATATTTAATGGACCTCACAATAAACATGTTGCAATGGGCATTGACAGTCTATTGTATGAATTGACGAGGACAGTCCATAAGGACTGAAAAATCTGGAAGGACCATTTTGAGCAATGGTCTAACATCCCACACAAGGTGTACTCCAATCTCAAAAACAAATATAGGACTGGTGCGGTGGTGTTTTCCTTGCAAGGAGAGTTTGCAAACTTTTGGACAATACATAAAACATTCTTAATACAGTTGTGCTCAAATGTTTGCATACCTTTGGAGAATTGGTAATAGATGTACAATTTTTGTAGAAAACCTGAGTGAGCAGGCAAAACATTTTTTTTCTTCAAAGTTTTCAGGAAATACAGAATGAGATGTAATACATATTTTAAGTGCAAGTGCATACCAAGAGAATGTACTTGACCTTGGCAGTGTATTTGACACAGTGGAGTTTTCAAGTGGGCACCCTCCCTTCATGGATGATCCGAGAGGGACACATCATCAGTAGTACACCACAGGCTTCATTGGATGTTTCAGCCATTATAACTAGACATCCTCGGCTGAGGAAGGCCCTACGGGGGTGATCAAATCCCAACAGTGTATCCCCCGATTCACCCAATCAAGCCAGAGCCCAGCAGGAGTCTTGTCTCTTTATCCACAGCCACTGGCTGCTTCTCTTGGCTGCCTCAGACATTGCTTTGATGGCTTGGCGCAGGCTCTGGCCTCTGATTCCCAGGTCTCTAAGCAGTCTGGTGGTAGACACTGCCACAAATCCCCTGCATCCCACTTCCACTGGACAGACTTTGGTTTTCCATCCTCAATATAGTGCTTTAGCAGCTAGCTCAGCATAGCACAGTTTTTCCCCCTCTACAGCTGGTCAGTATGTGCTTAAGAGAACCTGACCTGGAGGCACATCCTGGATCTTCAGCCAACCACTGATGGAGATTGCTAGGTGTTGGAAGAACATTGTATTTAAACATGATGATGAAGCTGATTCGCTTTGCTTCCATGCTCCACAACTCCTTCCAACTAATCGTCATTCTCTCCACACTTTTCCACCGTGTCCACTGTCCCTGTTAACTAAGGGAAAATGTCTTGGTACACCTTGCTGCTTCCTCCTGCCGGTGAATTTCCTCCACCACCAGTTTCCACTGTTCTAGTGCCATGGCTATATTCCAGGCTGGTAGCCTAGTTGTTAGCCCAAGGCCTCCTTTTCCCTGCTGGACATGCCCCACTATGTCCGCAAGTCTGAGAGCGGCTGCTGCCTCCTCCACTGCGCTGGCTGGTCTCCATTTGCGGCCTGCCACCAAGGTTGGTGCAGTTAAGCCACTGCCAACCCACTACCCATTTTGATGCCTATTTGATGAACTCCATTGCCATTGTAAAAGCCACGGGTGAAATAGTGCATCCTGCCATGATGCCAACTTCCAAGAATTGCCAAGACGTGCTAAACTCAGCCGTGGTAAAGCAGGTCTTGGAAGTAAGATTTAACCAGGGTTCTAATGGTGTTCGGGATATAAAAGAAGGTGAAGGTGGCCCACAGGAGTTCATTGGGCACTGACCCAAAGGCAGATCATGCTAGAGTGTTCCAAGCATCCAGAAAAAAACAGAGAATCCTTTCTGTACCGATGCATCAATGTACTTATTTCTTTGAAGGTATTTAGACATTCTTTTTGCATTACGCTGAAGAAGAATTTACCTTCTACATTTATTAAGAATATTGGCCAAAACTGGCTAATGTTCTCTGACTTCTTCTCCTTTGGGATCAAGACCACTCCTGCCCTACACCTCACTCCGGGCACCATCTTCCTCTTGCCACTCTGTCCCAACCATCTTGCCACACTGTTGTTGTGAGCTTCCAAAGAAACCTCAGGACATCCGGCGCATTATTGTATAACTTGTATGGGACTCTGGGCTGATGCCGTCCTTGCCCATTGTACTACTTTTCCACTTCTCTCCAGTTCGGAGGACCAGTTCCATCTTATGTTCTGGAGAGTTGATTGGTGGAATATCTGGTGGAATAGTCATCCGTTCATGCTGTCTTGGATCAGAGTGTGTCGCTTTTAGGTGATCTTCCAGGTATTTTCTTGCAACCTTCAGAGATCCACTTTTCTCTCTAATGAACAGACTTTTAAGAAAATTGAATGGGCCTTTGTAGAACTGTGTTCTATATCTTTCTTTATTTTTTTCTGCATTTCCGTAGGTTTTCTGCTCTGCGGAGTGATGCCAATCGGCTTCTAATGTCAGCTTGAGGCACCTCAATGCCCTTCTTTTCCCCCTCCAGGGCTTTCTTCGACTGCTTCCGAAATTGCCTGCTCTGTTAGATGAGGCGCTTCATCTCTTGTTGCCCCCTGGAGGTTAGCACATTTGGATACTTTTTTTGGCTTTTCCCTTCTTGTATACCAAAGCATTCTGCTCCATGATGGTGGATGATGTCCCCCATAATCTCTAACTTATTTTCCCCCGTGCCTTTAAGTTGCTCTAGGGTCAGGGACAAATCGCTGTTGTTTGCTTCCCACTGTTTCTTGTCGGCAGCAGCTGGCCATTTCACAAGTTGTCTGTGCCCGACAAGCCTCCTCTCGATTGCGGTTCTGGAAAGTTAGTTGGGATTCTCTGATGTTGCCATCTATGTGCTTGAGGGTACTTCTTCCTTGACAGTGGTGCTGACGCACTGCAAACTGTGGTTTGGGTCCGGTTGCTGTGCTTCATTCGACTGACCTTTGCCAGAAGGTAGTCAATTCGAGGCCCCTGTCTCTGTTTTCCCAAACACTTTCTCTTCCCATGATGAATCCTCAACGTAACGTTGACGTATGATGCAACTTTCCTCCATTCACAGGCACAAATGTAGCAGTGACAGTTCCTGTGGTGCTCTCCTGGTCTGCGCTTTTTCTACTCGTAGTCGATTCTGGTCCAGGGTCTGCTAGCATATTGTCAGCCGGTGAGTCTTCTTGCGCCCTTACTCACGCAGACTCTGAGGGTATTTTCTTCTGATGTGTTTTCGTAGCAATAGCGGGACTTTCCATATGCTAAGAATCTCTGGAAATTCCAGCCATGGGAAGCTAGCTCATGGCCGTCCCATAGGAGTCATATTCAACTGTAGGTCATAACAGAATGGCACAATCATAAAACAAAACATGGCAACAAAGAAAATAATGAAATGACCCTTGTTCAAAAGTCTGTACACCCTCAGTTCTCAATAAGGTGTATTGCTCCCTTTAGCATCAATGACAGCGTGCAGTCGTTTGTGATAGTTGTCTATGAGGTCCTGAATTCTTGCATGTGGTTTAGCTGCCAAATTAATCTTGGCAAATTGCCCCCAGGTCATGCAAAGTCTGGTCGTCTTGCATGAACCGCATGTTTGAGATCTCCCCAGAGTGGATTGATGATTTTAAAGTCACGAGACTGTGATGACCATTCCAGAACCTTCACCTTTTTATTCTGTAACCACTGTAGGATCTACTTGGCTTGTGCTTAGGGTCATTGTCGTGCTTTAAAGTCCAAGAGCGTCCCATGCGCAGCTTTCATGCAGAAGAATGCAAAATGTCTGCCAGTATTGTCTGGTAATGTGTTGCATTCAAATTTTCATAAATTTTCACAAGGTTCCTAGTGCATTTGGAGCTCACACACCCCCAAACAATCAGTGAGCCACCACCATGCTTCACAGTGGTGATGGTATTCTTTTCACTTTCCTTGTTGACCCCTCTCCAAACATTGCGCTTATGGTTGTGACCATAAAGTTCTATTTTAGTCTTGTCTCTCCAAATTACCGTGTGCCAGAAGCTGTGAGGCTTGTGAAGGTGTTGTCGGGCATATTGTAACCAAGCTTTTTTGTGGCACTGGCTCATTAAAGGCAAGTATTGTCATATTGTGCTCGTTCAAACAACCAAGCCATCTTTTTCCAGAGCAGCCTGTATGTCTCCT
The DNA here is from genome assembly GCA_016801145.1 of Umbra pygmaea. Classification (NCBI taxonomy): domain Eukaryota; kingdom Metazoa; phylum Chordata; class Actinopteri; order Esociformes; family Umbridae; genus Umbra; species Umbra pygmaea. The sequence continues at coordinate 4,986 of JACXGM010020192.1, read as the reverse complement.
GAGGTTACTTGTGTATTTTACTTTGTATCCCGAACAATTCTTCTGGCAGCTTTGGCTGAAAACTTTCTTGGTCTACCTCAGTGGTTCCCAAACCTCTCCTCGGGGACCCCCAGACAGGCCGTGTTTTTGTTTAAACCCTGAAATGGCACACCTGATTCAATTAGTCAAAGGTGTAATGTGTAGTTGAATAATTTAATCAGTTGTGTCATTTCAGGGTGAAAATAAAAACATGGCCTGGCTGGGGGGCCCCGAGGAGAGGTTTGGGAACCACTGGTCTACCTGACCTTGGCTTGGTATCAAGTGATTCTCAAATCTTCCACTTCTTAATTGTCACAGCTTACAGCGCTAACATAGCAATCGCTAATGCTTTTCATGTTGCTGAAGTAAGCAGGGACAGATGCGAGGAATTCAGAGTTAAATCACATGTGTTTTTATTCGAAAACACTGATATAAAAAACACTGCCTCGTGGGGCTAAAATACACTAATCTATAAAGTACACACATGGAAATAACAACAGGTGACAAGCACACAATACATGACAGCATACAAAAACTTACACATGACTTAACACTTAACAAGTGAGTGCAGCTGGGATAATGAATCAAGGGAGAACAGTTGAACTAATACACATGACTAAAACAGCGGGAAACCAACTAATAACAATGCACACAGGGCAGAAACTATAATACATATACACAAAAGGATCAACTAACATCCTTAAGGGACATTATGACATTAATAAGTGATTGAACATTATTAATATTTTAACTAGATTCTACTAATTGACAGCAACATATTGACTTAGGAAAAACTGTTGAAGTTTAGTCATTTTGGTTGATAGTCATTTGGCATTATTCAATTATGTCTTTGATATTCAACATTTTACAGAACCACTCAGACACTCAACAACCTTTGTAAAGCCATTAGTTTGTGTATTTGTACTTAACAATTGATTTCCCCATTATTTAACCAGATAAGTCAGTTGGATACTTTTGCAGCCAAACAACAGAGCTCGGCTCAGGGTTAAGGTTTTCAGAAGCTTTGCTCTTTGTTTTTTGATCCTGACAAATCATACCCATAACATTATACTGCCACTACACTAACTGGATTTCTTTTGTTTTGCAGTAGGCTGTTCAGGAAAAAGAATTGTTGTATGTCACATGTTTTTCATTTTATGGTTTATGTTTTTGGGACTTTATATTCCCTCTGAAGATCTATACTTCACAATCTTGGCAGTAGGCCTTATGTTACAATTATACTCTTGTAATTGCAACTTTGGAAAATGGCTACTGCTTTTAAAGATGATGGAGGTGTCCTGGGTCTTAAATGAGACATATAAATCAGAAGGTTTGTGTGTGTGTTCCTTTGCAGATTTTATATGGGCGACAAGTTTTTCCTGAAGAACAACAAGATACTGTGCCAGCAGGACTACGAAGGGTGTCATTCAAAGTCCAACTCTGATATGGAGGCTCAATAAACATCTAAATGAAAATGTCCAACATCACTGCTATCCAATAAACCAAAACAAAAGCCAGAAGACCAAAATAGGGAGGGACAAAACTGAACCTGTAAGAAACCAATATTGTTTTGTTGTGTTGAATTGTGTTTTGCCATGGTGTGCTGAGCTAATGAATATACCCCAGCGAAGTGTGGTTTGCTCCAACAATTCAACAATACACACTGTTTCTGATGTGCAGTGACTAGGATGATGACATTTCTTAAACTCCTGCTTTGCTTGCTACTCATGGTGATACAGAATCATACTGCAAATCCACTGGTACCTTGCTCAGATGTTGCTGACGCACGCCAAATGAGCGAAACACATAATATGTTATGGGAATGTGGAGCCTTATAGCACAGCTAATGAAGCGGTCTAGTGCATGGGATATTGCCTGTGTTGACTGGAAAATGATGAAGGACAATAAGCATTGGAGTGTGAAATAAACAAAAGGTCTTATTAACATATTACCCTGATATTATTAATGGTTTTGACCAAAACATTTAATGAATTCTCTGCATTTGAAACATATTTTTTAAAGTTACAGATTGCTCTGTCTCAGTTTAATATAGGCAGATCTACTGATATTGCTGGCATTCAGTTCTGTACTGTACATATTATAAAGTAATAACTTTTTAATAACTTGCCTTATCTCTGAAGACATTGCATTTGTGATTTACTTTTCTTTAATGTTTGACTTGAATACACTAAAACTCCAATTCCAAAAAGGTTGGGACAGTGCAAAAACAAAAACAGTTATTTGAAAATTAAATTCACACATTATTAACACATTATTTGATGTTTTATTTTGTGAATGTAATTTATTTTTGACAATATACACTCATTTCAAATCTGATGACTGCAAAACACTACAATTTTTTTTAACCAGTTGGTTAAGTTTAGCAAGCAGACTTTTCCCCCATTTGTCTATTATGCATGTCTACAGCTGCAATCTGTACGGGGCCTTTGTTGCCTTAATTTGTGCTTCATAATGCGCCACACATTCTCATTCGGAGACAGGTCAGGCCATGCTAGCACCCACACTCACTGCTTACACAACCATGGAAAAAATTACTTATGGATGGCAGCATATGTTGCTCCAAAATGTGTATATATCACCCTCACAGATGTGCAAATTACCCATGCCATGGGCACTGACACACACCAATACTATGACAGATGCTGCGTTTGGTTTTTGGCCTTGCCTTTTATGGAAAGAGATTTGACCGGATTCCTTGACTATGTTATATTGTTCACTGTAGAAGGTGAAATGCCCCAAGTCCTACCGATTTGTCATTGGGGAATGTTGTCCTCAAAGTGTTGAATTCTTCACTGATATATCTGTTGGCAGATTGGCGAGCTTTGACCCATCCTTGCTATTGAAGTGTTAGTCCTTTTTTAGAGGCTCCTTGATTATAAGATTGTCTCACCTGTTTCACATCACCTTCTTATTTCAACTTTTCACATTGCTATTAGTCCTAAATTGCCCGCCCCAACTTTTTTGGGGCGTGTTTCATGCATCAATTTTTAAATACACGTTTACCTTTAAACAATCCAGTAATTAGGTAAAACATCAAGTACTTTGTCTTTATATGTTTTTTGTTTAAATACAAGTAAAAGTACATTTACAAATCACTCCGCTTTGGGGGTTGCAACTGAAAAATGTTATTTAAGCACTCATTATGTATTGACCACAGAACTTAACAAACACCCATGCTATCCAGCTACGGTATATACTGGGACTGAGAGCCTATCCAGCTACCGTATATACCGGGACTGAGAGCCTATCCAGCTACCGTATGTACAGCAACTGAGAGCCTATCCAGCTACCGTATATACCGGGACTGAGAGCCTATCCAGCTACTGTATGTACCGCAACTGAGAGCCTATCCAGCTACCGTATATACCGGGACTGAGAGCCTATCCAGCTACCGTATATACGGGGACTGAGAGCCTATCCAGCTACCGTATGTACCGCAACTGAGAGCCTATCCAGCTACCGTATATACCGGGACTGAGAGCCTATCCAGCTACCGTATATACCGGGACTGAGAGCCTATCCAGCTACCGTATATACCGGGACTGAGAGCCTATCCAGCTACCGTATATACCGGGACTGAGAGCCTATCCAGCTACCGTATATACCAGGACTGAGAGCCTTCGTAAACAGTATGCAAGGCCAGGGGGACCTGTCTTTCAACATACTAACAAGGTTACAGGTTACCCAGAGCTCGATAATACAAGCTCCCTGGCAAGGCCCTATCCTGTGGCGAGTCCAATCCAGTTGTGACAATAGCAGTAGTAGGCTATGAGGGAAACACATTTAAATCTGTAGAAGATTGTGCCTGTTGATGGAGCAACTATCAAATGGTCAGGGATAGTATCCCTGCTGTACTGAGAACCTGGCATAATTGTGCACAATGACAATGTCAATGAAATACAGAGGACAAATTCAAAGAAACTGTTTATTTTCATGTACATATTTTACAGCCATTTAACTGGGTAGGTCAATTAACAACCATTTGTACATTTTAATAGAGACCTGGCCAAAAGCATTCAACTGCAAGAAGACAGGATAATACACAAGTAATTCTAACATATTAAATATATACAATAGGGAATAAGACAAAATCATCAAATTGCACAATATAAAGTGGAACAGTTGATGCTCAGCAGGTACATTGATTAGACAGCAGCTCGATTTCTTTAAAGCTCGGGTATGCGATCACTAAAAACTAGCAAGAAATGGCTAGCATTTTAAATGATCCAACGGAAAAAGTCCCACTTCCTCCTTTCAGAGCTACTTTCAAAAGCCACGTCTCCAAAACTTGTGAACGTGCGTTGAAGTCTAATTCTTTATATTAACAAATACCCATCCAAATAAAAAAAGCAAGATTACCTGTCTAGCAGAAATAAAGCGACCATGGCGTCACTCTTCAACTACTTGGAATCGCGGAGTTGTCACCATCGCTGAAAAGCCACGCCAATATTTACTCTGGTTCGATTGCATGCTTTATCTATTGCTTTTTTGTTCATAGTCGATTCACACAGTTTCCCTTTTTTTTGCTAGTTCTGGGTTGCACTGGGACTTTCTCTGCCATAATTTAGATTATCTTGGTACATGCTGCTGCTTCTTCACAGGTTAGTATGAATGTACAAGCTTTAACAGATATAGTGAGCCGGGGTGGCGCGCCAAATCAGGTATATCTGGGCACGCATTGATGCGGATGATTGACAGTTACCCTGCCAATACAATCATCGCACTGAAGAAAGTGATTGCCTTGGTTTATATCAAAGTCAAAGTCAAAGTGGTTTATTTATCATATGCATTGAATAACATACATCATCCTATGCAGAGAAATTCTTTTTGACATGGCTCGGCGATTCTATGCAGTGGGCTTAAAAACAAGAATTACAACAATATAAGAATTTTAAAATAGTAATGACAATAGTAATAATAATAATAGTAATAATAATAATAATAATA
>JACXGM010020191.1:0-17952 GCA_016801145.1 Umbra pygmaea | reverse complement strand
GTTGTGGTGTGTGTCTGGGGTCAGTCTGAGTCCCCCTCTGCTGCCACCCCGACCGCACCAACGGCTGCAGCCAACTCCTCTTCACTGCCTTTCAGACGATCACCTGAACATACATGTACACGTTGTGAACATTTTAATCAACAAAACGATTAAGTTGGTTGGGAACACATTGTCTGTTTTTTATATAAGAGAATCATCTGTTCCATGACAAGTTCATTACTAGTAGTGCATGGCAACACAAAAAATACACCATGGTTGGAAAAGTGCTTTCAAGAGGGCTCCGGGACAAAGTTGTGGAAAGGCACAAGTTAGAAGAAGGATACAAAGATTGAGCTATTATGATACAAAGATTGAGCTAGTATCATGATAAACTATTTGGACTTGAACTGCAAGCGCTATGTTTGTCGAAAACCAAACACAGCACACCACATAAAACACACCATAACACATTATGAAGCATGGTGGTGGCAACGTTACGTTGTGTGGGTGTTGCTTTTTAACAGAGACTGGGCAATTGGTCAGCATCAAAGGAAAAATGGATGCTGCCAAGTACACCCAAATTGAGGAAAACCTGTGGCCCTCTCACAGGACAGGGTGGGCATCCGGTTTGGCAAATTGACGCAAATGAGGAAGTGCATTCTATCTGAATTCCAGCTGGGGGCGATATGTCTGGTTGCAAAAGAGCTTGGTTTCTGTAAGTCTATGAGAATGAGACACTTCTCCTTGATTTATTACCTCAGTAAACATTTTCATAATGAGTATATGGTCTCAATCACTAGATTTCAGCATTCTGCAATATGTAATTATGTTCATTTTTTAAATTATGGTCTCGTGGATTTTTAAATCGGCGATAAAGCAAAGGGGCATTTAGGGCGTGGCTATGTCGTTCAGGGCCGTTTCTAGCACCGGGGCTGACACGTTCGCCTGGCAACACTAATATTATGCTGGCAACACAAACTCGGTTTAACTTTTCAAAATAATAGCGCTCGTAATTCATTACAATAAACATTGTCAATTCAGTGCATAGACAGTTAGTGGGTCTATGTTCATGTGTTACTAAATGTGTCTATTGTTGGATAAAACAGATTCTAGCAAATGTTTTTCAAATGTAATTGTGTTTTCACATGAGACAGAATAAATTCTGTGTACAACATATTTGGTGTTTGTAATAAAACGTTGTTATTGAAAACATGTTAATTAAATGTATTTTTTTATCACATACTCTTGTTTCTTACACAATACAATTGCATTTGGTTACAATTCACTAGCTTTGTAATTAATTCACAATGATTATTGCAATAAATTAAAATGAGCGCAATTTTCTTTTTTAAATGAGCGCCAAGGAAATAATCTGAGTTTGTGTTCTTGACATAATAAAGTGTTGCCAGGCGACTGTGTAAGCCCTGGTGCTAGAAACGGCCCTAATGGCATTCGGTTATACGACAAGACACTCAAAAGGAGTTTTTTCAGTAAATAACATTACATTTTGTTTCAATACTCAGTTAGCTAGCTAGATTACTCCTCCCTCTCGTCTAAAATAGTCACATCTGCAACCATGATTTCTGCGCCCGTAACGGCAAATGCAATGACCCAAATCAGATCTTCACAAACCAATGGGTGACATCACAAGTTACATCCAGTGATATACACAATCTATGGGCCCTCTGCTAAACAGCTCAAGATGGGCAGGTGGTTCATCTACCAGCACGACGACGACCCTAAACACACCACCAAAAAAACTATGCAGTTAAGTCAGAGCCCTGACCTAAATCCAACTGAAAATCTGTGGATGAAGTTGAAGACAGCAGTCAATTGCCACTCACCACAAAATTTGACTGAACTCAAATAATTCTGCAGGGGATAATGTGCAAATATTAAACAAATATGCAAAGTTTATAGCGACATCCAAACAGACAGATGGCTGTAATCAAGACAAAAGGTGGCTCCACAAAGTATTAAATCATGATCACATTTCCTACTCTAACTTCTTTCCTCGATCTGTTGACTTTTTATGTTACTTGAACTTTGTGAGGCAGAATGTGTAAAAAACTGGAAAAAAATATTTATATTTTAATGGGCTTTGATTAGGGATCAACCGAAATTGATTTTTAAGCCTTGACCGATACGAGCTGCCAATTTTTTTGAGCCGATATTTGGAGCCGATTCTGCTTTTGATGATAACAAATGTGCACTTGAACTGCAGCATCTCCAGCAACACAGAGCTGCCTGTGTGGACGCATGTCTGTAAATAATGCCGGGAAAAAAATTTGGCAAATGCAGCAGCTGCAAATCCGCCGATGTGATAAACGTAAAAATGCACAAAGCCGATAAAATCAGTCGATCACTTGTTTTGATTTTAGGTTGTAAGACAAAAAAGTGACCATTTCAAAAGGGTATGACGATTTTCTCTAGGCACTATAAACATGCAAAATACATAGACATACAAAGTTGATTAAAACACACTTTCCTCAATATAAAAATGCTTATCCAGTACAATAAACAGACACATGGGTGTTTGTCATCCAAGAACCGACTGGATGCCATTCCAAACCTTGTGCTAAACATGAATAAGCAAATCTACCAAGCTCAGTGTTTACCAAAAGTGTACTTAATGTTAACCAACCATGTGACCTTGTATTATATTCCAATACCCTAAGCTTCAGGAGGAATGACAAATTAGTTGGAAAACTACAGAGAGCTTTAAAACAGAGAGTATTGCAGTAATCGACACATCTTTAAAGAGGTCCAGCCAACGTTCTGGTAAAGGATGCAGTGATGTATATTAAAATTGTCAGATGTAATAAAACTATGGGCACTATGACAAACGAGTCAAGGGTTCTCAAAGACGTTTCTGTTGTACTTCAAAACAGATACAATGGAAAATGAACTGATCGAACCAAAGTTATGCTTGTTTGATAAAACGTTTCGAAAAAAGGAAGGCGAAATAGAGAAACTAATTCTGGAAAAGAATGCAAAGGGGGACGTAGACCGGCTGAAAACTATGGCCGCCATCGTAGTGAACACGGCAGCTGAGCGGTTTGGGACAGAGGCAGCCAAGACCCCACCTTCGGCCTATGCTCGATATAACCAAGCAAAGAAAATCCATCATCTCAGGAAAGAACTCAAGGAGCAGTACAGGATAGCAGGTGAGGTCGAGAAGGCCGGCCTACAAGATCTGCAAACAATCCTTAGGTTAGAGCTCCTGATATACTTTAGCGAGCCACAGAAGGAGGCAGAGAAAAAGGGCAAGGAGGTTCTACATATAATAAAGCCCATGGGAGATTGTACTTGCACCATTATTACTGGACTACCGAAGGCGTGGCACAAAACGTTCACTCAGCAAAATCTCCTCTGTGTTTCTGTGCAAGTGACAAAGTTAAACCTGACCTGAAGAACTGATATAAACGATGGGAACAACTGGCTGCTAATTTATTTCTTGAAACTGTGAAAGTAGCACAGACGGTGTGAGAGTCTCTTTCACAGTTTCAAGTTCTACTCGTCTTTCACGCACCTGTCCTTACTCTTTTGCCAGGTGTGCGATTTTGTGACTTTTCTATGCCAATTTATTTATACCAAGAATTTCAAAATTTAGAGTCAATCTAATGGAATGTCAGCCAAAGCCAAACCTTCAACAAGCATACAGGTCAGAGGAATCAATGATGTCATCAAGAGGAGACGGCTCTCCATGGGACGTGGAATCCACAGATCAATTAGCCTACTGCAGATGCTACGTGCTCAGATCTGACTTTATATCCACACACTAAGTGTACAGACTAACAGAACTGATACTCACGTATTAATTCAGCAATGGCTTTCTGTGTTCTCCTTTCAAGCTTCTCCAGCTTCTTTGCAACGTCTCTCTTCAAATCCCTTAAATAAAACAATACATTGTTCAATAACAATTCACACCATTTTAAATATAAAATGTGTATTTTTAATGAAGGATCCATTTCATACCAATCTGGTTTCCTAGGGGCTAAGTTGGCCAAATCCTGAGGATGACAGATGTCAAAGTTCATGAATATAATCACATATAAAACAGTAAAAACTAATTAATTATCGTTACAATAATAAAATAAATGAATGATTTAGAAGTTGATTTCCATTAGGATTGAGGGTCTACTTACCACTTCCTCAATGACAGGCTCTGGGTTAGCTGCTTCTAGCTGGTCCTTTACTTTCTCCTCAACTGAAACAAGACAAACATTTACACTTATTCCAATATTCATCAAACCAGTTGACAACAGCACGCGGAAGGTAGAGCTGCATTATGTTGTGGTAAAGACCTCCACACAACGTCACAGCCTCGTCTTCATGATGTCAGTTCTCACCTGAAGCCGGTTTGGCCTTGGGCACCTGGCGCTCCCGTAGCTCCTCGTCCTCCGGGGTGTAGTTCCTCAGCTTTAGCTCTCTGCCAGGTAAACACACAGAGCAGCTGGGTTAAGGGTGTGAAAAAACACTGGTCTGTGTACATGGTACAAACATGACTGGAAACTGTAGCTTGTACATTGTGTCGGTGTTGTGATTTATTTCCATGCACGTTTCAAGTCCAAACCATATTAATCTAAATATTTACTAGGTAGAATAGTTTTTAGGTAATATAATTGCTTCATGAAAGAGAGTGTGGCTTTAAGTGATAACTGCCTAATAATTATGAACAACTGAATGAGTTCTTACCACAGGTAAATTGAGCAGAAAAAAGGATCTAACTGATACAGAAGAAACAAAAATAAAAACGTCAATTAAAAGGATGCTAAACTCTTGAAATTGCCAAAATATTGTGATGTGATAACCGCACCTTGTTAGTAAGTCAGCTTGATTGCGCAAAAACAAAAAAGTGAATAAAATATGCAAATTAACTGCAAAAGACATGCGTAGAATTGAACGTAGCCTCCAAAAAAAATATTTCAGAGCAACTAATTGCAATCAGCTGAAGTTCAGAAGCCATCAAGGTCAGGAGGCAGAAACACGACCCTACTAATTAAGAAAACGAGCTGAAGTGTCATGAATGAGCCAAGAAAAACCTGAAGACTTTTTGATTTTTAAAGGTTGTATGGACCGATGAGACGCTTGAATGGGCCCAGGGCTGAATCACTAATGGACAGAGGACACAAGCTTGAGTAAGGAGAGAGTGGGGTAATGGTGTGCACTGCTATCATTAAAGCTGAATTATGGAAAACCTTTGTGTTAATAAATAGTTATTCTATTAACCTGGATCGTTGAATGAGTTCCCACAATAGGAGATGGCCCCATTCACTCAGAAAGAGACGCTCTGCATTTCTCATACTCTGCTGCTATACAAATCACTAGCCGGGATGCGTGCTGGCTGAAAAATCTCATTGCGCACAAGAAGTGATGCGTTTGACATACCAAATCAAAATTGAGGAAAGGCGGAAAAAACTTAGAAGAAGGTGTATAGCACAGTTGTTTTTGTGTTTGAAGTATATTTTACTAGCAAAACTATTTAATAATAACAGAAAATAGAACTTCGATCAGAAGAAACACAGTTATCTGCTAAAAGGGAGGCAAAACTGGAGACAACATCGGTGCAGCTTGCTATATGCGATGAAAGGAAGTTAAGAAGCAGAGGGGTTTAAACAGCGATACTTCTTTTAGTCAAGTAGGTAATGCTAGCTTATTATCCAGTCCTCTAATAACGTTAGCTTGGTAGAATCCTGCATTGAAAGTGATTTGACCTTACACAAGATATAGTCGGGTTTTCTGGAAGTGAGGCAAAAGTAATTCAGGATCTTGAAAGTTATGTGTTTCTGCTTTGACAATGAGCTAGTCTGACCTTTTTGGGTTGCATATGGGCTGGAAATCAACTGCCAAATCTACTGCCAGTTTCTGAAAGACATATTCAAACAGTGGTACTAAAAGAAGTCAGTAGCATTCAAGAGGCCCATGATATTCATGCAGGACAGCGAAATGCTTTACAAATTACAGATTGATGACCTGGCCTCCTTGTTTACCGGATTTAAACCCAACAGAACTTTTGGGTCTTTCCCAAGGGTGAAATTTACAGGGAGAGGAAACAACATTTGTGGTGGCTGCTTGTGCTGAAGTTGTTACAAACAAATCAAGAAACGGACCGAGTCTTTGGATGGGAGTCTCATGAGTGTCATTGAAAAGAAGGCTTTATTGGCAAATAAATAGAATACATTTTTTCAAAATAATTTATGCTATTTTATACTTGTTAAAATGTATTAAGTTGTAAAGTAGGTGGAGAAATAATCATTTGTAATTTAGTTGCATAGTAATTATGCACACTAAGATTTTCCAATAGACTTTAATCCTTTTTAAACATTCAGTTTTAGCGGACGGCATTCACTGATGGCGTTGTATCTCTTTAATGTTACAATGATGTTGAAAAACAGTCATTGTGTGAACTATTATTAGACAGAGGAACAAGGAAGTGGCAGACACACTGGGACCCACCAGGAGGTGGCAGCGCAGCCAAAAGCATTCCTCCAGAGACAGCTGGCTGGGGTCTGAGAGAAGACCGTCTACAGGCCTAAAGAAACGCAGCTGCACATCTTGGTTTATGGAGGTTTTTTCTGCACCAGTCCAGGGTACAAGGCCTCGCTTTATTCTGCCCAACACAGATTCTCTTTTACATGATCCACCTGCTTCATGGGCTGATCTGAAGGACAGTAGCTAACAGCTGAGGAGCTGTGTCTGGCTCTTTCCTCCAGAGATTATCTCCTCTTTCATGAAGGCTCCTCCTGCTGGAGTTCTTAGCATTTGTAGGATAGATTGAACCCCAAGACAAGACTACATCTAAACACCGATCCTTAAAGAATCTCCGTATATATCTTAAGTGCACTATTTTGGACTAGGGCCCATGAAATAGGGCACTATTTCCAAATATTTTTAAAACAACCTAGAAGTAGATTTGTGCTTTCTGAATAGGGATGTGTCCTGCAGGCCGGTGAGGTTGTGGATCTGGAATGAGCACTGATAAGTACTGGGATGTATTAAAGGTGGGGTAACTGGAAGAGAGAGAGCCAATGGCATTATGGGAAGGCGTCAGTCAGAATCATCAACAGATGGCCAAGTCAATGCCATGTATGGGTACAGGCTGGAGTATTGTGTCATGGCCCCATCTCCCTGTTTAAACTCAGTCAGCCTACTTTGATGTCTCCTGAAGTACCTAACCCAGAGCTACTTACATTAGTGACTTGTGTTTTTCTTACAAGTCCCATTCCCCAAAAAACTGTCCCAGAGAGGCATCGTAACAGACGAAGGGAGGGCGATTTATCCTTCGACCCAGCTAACGTCTTGACTCCAAAAATAGATTTGTTTCACATATTCACTGACTTGAGCTTTGCCAACTGTTGTCAAACTGCTAACAGAGTAACATAGACATTATCAGAAGTTATAAACTTGGATAAAATATCCTATCCTTTTTAAGGGAAAATAATGATTTATTGATGCAAACCACTCTCACTGCATTTCAATCAACTCAATCTTTAATAGCGTTTTCCAGGGCTACTGAAAGGATTACTCTGTTTGACAGCTCCAACAGCTAAATTTCTTGGGGAAAAAAACATTTTTAACACGTCTGTACCAATGCCAGCACTAATCTAATAAGTAGAGTCTGACTTTACTTTTGCACTAAAACTAGTAAATTGGGACACCAGTAGAGCCCCGGTCTGACCCATGAACGCAGACAGACACAGCTGTTCTACAACCCTGTTTAAGGGAGGATTTCTGGGTGCAACTTCTGGGGCTTTGTTCAAAACAAAATATGAAATGTCTTCTGAAAGAGTGATGAAGCCCTGCTCTTTTTCCCGCATCAGAACTGATGGATATTTGAGCAGCGTTTAGCAGAGGGCACGTCTCCAACCTACACACTGAACACAAAAGATGACGTACTCATTCTGCTGTCTGTCGCATAGCATTTTGCATTATTAATAGCGTTATTTTCTCCAAACACTGTTGATTATAATTGCCCCCGCAATAAATATTTCCTTTCTAGGTAATCCATGTTCTCTCTGGCCCTCCTTTGCAATATTTCCCCAACTTTGGTGAAAGATCTATCAACCAGCATCCATCTATGAATTGCAGGAACATCTGTCTGTCTGTGTGTTATGCACATCTCTCTCGAACCTTTACTCCGATGGATGTCAACCTTGCCCAATGTCTTGCTACGGGCACAAGTAAGTGCAGTGCCAAGTTTGATGTTGTTTGGAATAGATATGAAAAATATATATTGGTAAATACATAGCGGTAAAAGAAGTACACATTGGCTTTCCACGCTCTAGCTGCTGGCCACTCCCCCTCTCACACGACACACTGATTGAGTACAGCACAGACAGAGAGCAGAGGAGCTATTGCAGCTAAAATGTAAAATACACCTCAGACAATTACATCATGTTAGAGTTAACCCCATTAATAACCAAGCCAAACGGTGCCGTCACTACTACAGCTGTCAAGAGTTAGATTTGACTTCATATTAACTGTAGTAGTGACAGCATCGTTTGGCTTGGTTATTAATGCAGTTAATTGTTTGTTAACAGACTGCACACGGGCACTGCACTCATTCATAATTACATGAATGCACATGCAGAGACCTAACAAGTAATTTAACTATAAAGTTGCTTGCTTCGAAACAAGTCTCTATAACTCATTACGATCAATGAATTTCCCCATGAACAACAAAATTGGGGGACAAAACATTAAATGATGCCTTATTATTTACTTTCAGGGCATTTTCACACATGGAAATTACAGCATGTTTTGTACATACAGTCAGATTCAGAAGTGTCACTGTCCAAACACTTTGACGTTAAGTGTAACATGAACTAACCTGTGTCGCTCTTCTTCACCTTTCTCGTCGGCCCGGTCTCTTTTCCTGTCAGGCTCACCGTCATCGCCATCTTTGCCCTATTAGATGACGAAGAGTGAGTGATAATTAAGGCTAAAACTAACTACTATTACGATGATCTAATAATCTATTCATTATTACTTTGCTTAACCTGACACAAGAAAATTCAATTCCTGTGAAATGAAAAATGTGCAAAAATTTGATTTTACTCACAACTGTTTGTATGACAACAACAACAACAAATATTTATTGTAATGTTCCCATATTTTCCTCTCTTCCAAATTCCCTAACCCTAACTTGTCGGCAGCTCCGTAACTCCTTGGACAAATCTGTGGGATAGCGAGTGGCGTGCACCTGGTTCACTAAACCACGTCACCCAACCGCCAATTCTTTCCACACTGATCTACCAGCACGGAAGCCCTTAGTCAGATCATGCACGAGATCATTACGTTTACCAACTATACTTCTACAACTGAATTTACAAATGCCCGATCTGCACACAAGGAGTCGCTGGAGAGCAACGTGGCAGGATAAATAATCTGATTCATCTAAACCAAATCCCGGGCAGCTCTTTGCCAATTTACCTCTTGCAGGAGGTCCGGAGAAAGTCAGAGAACCCATAATCAGGCTCAAACCTGTGACTAGCATGACGTAGACTGTCCTGCAATGCAGCCACTTGTTTTTAATGATTTTATGATAAACATTAAACAATGAAGTTGAAACAAATAACTACAGTCATGTTCTTTACTTCCTCATATTTTTCAATCAAAAAGTGTTTGTTATTTTGTTGGAATACATCCAGAACGGCGGTGTTTGAAACTGTACAATAAAGTAAGAAGTAATACAAAGCAAAATGTGTTAGTGAAATCTAAGTTACGGTTCCTTTATTTTTCTGTGTTTCTCATGTAGACCCTGGTAATCAAAAGTGAAATTTGTTGCTCACGATTCTTTCAATTATTGACATTATCGATTTTTTCAATTAGCTGTTGCAGCCCCAGTTATATAACCTCTCTTCCCTGTCAGGTAACACACTGTTAGCTGCTACATTACTATTACATTGTGCAGCTTACTGTGACCAATCGCAGACATGGACAGTCTACCAGAGCAATTTCACTTAAGAGGAACAAACAACGTCTGAGAAATATGAATAAAAACATAACCCAGACGTAAAGCAGTATGGAAAGCTGGCAAATAATTGACAACTGTGTAAATATCAGTTACAAGGCTCATCAACATCACTGCCCCATCATTAAGACACAACTATCTGACTATAAAGACAATACTGTATTCCATTAAATCAATGTGTTGCTTAGATGAATGCTGATGGCGTGTAAGACAATTACTTTAGTTGCAACCATGGCAGTGTCACACGGTCTTTGGAGCAAATACAAAATGTATGGGGTATGTGTCAATTAATCAATATTAAAATACTGGGTTGTTCAACAAATGTAAACAGTAAGTACTGAGTACATAAATAGTCAAATGTACTGTCTCGACAGTGAAAAGGGATACATTGATGTTGGTTCTCAGTATCAAATACAGCATATATGAAACTACCTTTAGCAAACACACACAACGATATGCATACAGTCTGTGGAACTGTAAGCACACAACTTAAATGTGGCGCATTGGCAACATATCGCTTAAGATGCTGAAAATGTTTGGTCAGTCCCTCCACACAGTTCAACCTGGAGGTAGCTCACAAACCACAAATCTTGCTTCGTAATATAGGCCTCAGGTCTGGCTCACAAACACCCACGGCCAGCTTTCCCAGTCTATGGACTGTGGTGATTCATTAATTACACAAGAAAAAAAGTATTACAAAGGCGCAACCGCAGAATATTTAAGTTCCACTGACACAACAGGTTAAGAAAACTGAGCAAACTGTAAATGATTCAGGAACATAGATAAATGTACCTATAGCATAGGAACATTAAAAAAATACACATTTTTTTCTTTATTCAGGCAAATGATTTTAAACCACAGAGATAAGCTGGTCTGAGAAAAATGAAACAAAAAAAATAACTTTCAGCTTGGAGTGATAGGAGTTCCTAAAACTAGAGCAATCACATTGTAAGTTAAGGGATTGCAAACTTGGCAACCCAACCAAGACTTGACAGACATCCTTGTAATATTTGGAACTTAGATACAAACTAATTTCTTAAGTAGCTCAAACTTTCATTACTATTACCACCTGAAAATAGGGCTTGGCAATATAGCAAAACGTATCATGATATATTTTTTGATCATATTCAATATCAATAAATATCATGATATAACACTGGGAAGAGGAACTTCCAGTCATTTAGTGCTTGAGTAGTAAAAATTGTGTACTTGCCAAAAAGTGGATGAATTTTGCATTTATTTTAGTGCAATGCCATTGGCTTATGCAATGCAGTGTTTTCAGATAAAGAAAATGACCAAATAAGATAAGGACAACTGAACGGGGAGGGCTTTTCCCTTAACACCATTTTTGTATTGAAACTTTTGAAATAATCTAATTTTCATTTGGTTTGTTTTGTCTCAACATGCAGATTTAACTCGATAAGTTACCGTACTCAGTTATTTAGGATGTTTCAATCATCATTTGGATCCATGTCCACCATATAACAAAATCCTGTTAAGAGAATTCTATCAGATAATCTTACTGGATTGGTGCCTATGCAAATCCTAAAAAATAAGACATATATAAGACAACAGATTCCTATTAGAAAACACCTTAAAACAGTTTTAATCTCATACGAGTCTATTAGATCCTAATATGATAATACATCCTAAATTACTGTTTTATTAGGGGTGTATGTTAGCTTGGGAGAAGCCTTACGGACTTCTGGCAAATTTCAGATTTCCTCTGCAAGTCAGTCTGGCCAAGAGCCCATTTAAGCCCATGTCCAATTATTTCCAAATCGAGGCACCATTCACAACCGTTGAGGCGGCCTTTACACAATGACCAAAGCGCAGCTCTATACTGTCATTGGTTGAAGCATACAATAACAAAGATGCCTGCCGCAATGGAATATATGGAATATCACTCGTTGGAATCAGCTATCGCATCTGTTTTAAGTGATTTGAAAATTTCCTTTTTGTTAAAATCCAAGCAAAGAACAACATTCAAAGCCTTCATATCTAAAAAAAAGGTTGTCGCGGTCTTGCCGACTCGATTCGGCCAATGTCTGATCTATCCAATTGCGCCGAGAGGCATTTGAGCGGCGTCTGTTAGTGACGCCCCTTTGGAAATGGGCTGTGAATGAACCTTGCCCAGACCCACTCTCAGTTACAACTGAGAATGGTCTTGTGTTACCCAGGCTAGGTTTATGTCTTAGTTTCAATGAAAAATAGAATAACTAAAAGAGCTTCAGTCACCCTGATATCAGGTACATCACCAGACTTTGAAAAGTCCCTGGGCTCAGAAAGATGACCCGGAGCTGAGGGGATTGGGTGTGTGTAATTAAATTAGCTATAATTATGTGGGCTAGCTATAACTTTACCAGGTAAAAGAAGTTT
Source organism: Umbra pygmaea (assembly GCA_016801145.1). Taxonomy (NCBI): domain Eukaryota; kingdom Metazoa; phylum Chordata; class Actinopteri; order Esociformes; family Umbridae; genus Umbra; species Umbra pygmaea. The sequence goes on along the minus strand of JACXGM010020191.1, from coordinate 5,618 downwards.
ATAACTTACCAGTGATCTATGAAAAACTAAAACATGACTACACTGTAAAAAAAACAGTATTTATGCCCATCTGATTAAAACAAATATATAGATTTAAAGTTACAATATGTAATATCAATCAAAACAATAAAAAAATACATACTTTGCATTGAAAGAAAACATCACTATACATATATTATATATATTTCTTAGTTGTGTACTTACATTATCCTAAATGTTTCCATCAACTTTCAAATCCAGAGAAATTTGTAATTTAATTTGAAGACACGGGACGTTTCTTTTTGTCGCCCGTCAATTACGTCATATAATATAGTTGCTCTAAGTTCCAGGGAACCGCCAAACATAACGTGAATAAAGTTATAATATTTTTAACAATACATTACTTTGTCAGTGAACATTTTTTCTGTCGGAGACGCTAGATTGGAAGGTTGTCATTGACGACGATAACAAAACCCATGATCCCACGCAACCTCCCGACGTCATCCAAGTACATCTTTTGCTATTGTTTTGATTGAGAGCCCCCTGGTGGCCAAAAATTACATATTGAACGTTTAACTTCATTGAAATATATCTACAATGTATTCAAAATATAAAAATATTGTTAAATTTACCTCAAAATCATTTCGTGGTAATATTTACAAAAGGTGTGATTATTCAAAGGAACATTTTAGTTGTGCATTATCAGTACCAGCCAGGGAAAGTGTTGGGGGATAAATTAGTTTAATTTAGTGGGCTTTATGTGAAATAAATAATGTTGAAACATGTAAATTATTGATGGTCCCTAACCATAAGTAGACTATTGTGTACTTTGTCCGATACACCGGACTTTAGTGTGGCAGACACCGGAAAAACAGGACTGATCTTTTACTCCTGCTTGTCCTCTAAGAATGAACAAGGTTCTATGATTTTAGAAACCAAATTCAAAACTGCCTACTAATTTCAACTTCAACAAAGCAGTGCCTGTTAAGATTCATTGATGGATATGGACTGTCTCTCCTGCTACCGCGCAATTGAAAAAGCGCATGCAGAAGTCAACATTCACAAAGCACTGTTGGCTCGCCTTGCAAACGTTGATTCCATCGCTGTGTTGTCAGCTCGCAGAACACTCTGGGCTGACAAAAACAACACATGGGGCTAGAGCTCCAGAAGCCCGGGTCTGGTGACGCCATTGCCTGATTTTTGCTACGTTGGAAAATTTGTTCATGTTCTGAGTGCAAACAGCAGCAAGTAATATTATACTGTTTAGCTATAAGCAGTGTTGGGTATAGTTACTTTTAGGAGTATTTTTTAGTTACTTGATGAGTTCACAAGTTTTGGGAAGTCCCTAATTAAGACAAAATTATCAGGTAAATGGAGTTCATTTCTTTACAGTGACCTATAAAACAAATAGAAAGAGTAAAGAACATATCAATCATGGTCACCGGTAAGATATGAACTCCATTTACCTGATCATTTTGTCTCAAATAGGCACTTCCCAAAACTTGTGAACTCATCAAGTAACTAAAAAGTACTCCTAAAAGTAACTATACCCAACACTGGCTATAAGCACCTCAGCACAACTCGTTCTCTTGTCTGTGTGTGTGTGTGTGTGTGTGTGTGTGTGTGTGTGTGTGTGTGTGTGTGTGTCGCTCAGCTGTATCATAATGAACACTTCTTCCTTCACACAATGTTTTACTTTCTCCCTTCTGTTGCTGTCAACTACACAACATAGCAAAACTCCTAGCTAGTTAACTAGAGCTCAGGTGAAAAGCCTAGTCTGACTCCTAAGTGCGACTTCGCATTGACATGAGCTGCATCACTTCTATCAATGTCCAGATTAATTGCATGCTGGCACAACGAGCTGACTTTAAGAAAAGCATCATACCCAGACAGATTATTGAAGTGGCAAGCAAATCTAATTCATGCATTAAACAAAATGGTTGTTGTAGCGCCACGGTAAAATGAACACAACATAAAGGCTGTTACCCGACTTGCTCAGCACAACTTGCTGACATGTTTTGCACAGAATGTTAATCTGTGCTTTGTTGTTTGACTTCAAAAAGTCAAACCACTGCCCTATTACCAAATTGATACTTCCTTTTTAGTCACAATTTATTCATTTTACTCTTTTTTTCAAATTGCTTTCGCTATCAATCCCACTCATCTTTCATCCAATAATACAACTATGCCTGTCGGTCAGTGGTGTCTGAGCCGTTTGGGCAGGCATGTACCTGAACATGCATGCAGTGTTGTTGGCTGCTCTTGTTTGAGTTGCTGTTTGCGTTAAATGGAAGTTAGCAATGTTGTAGTTTGTGGAACGTTTAACTACAGAAACATGACTATCGAAAATATTACATGTTTATCATTGATATTGACTTTTTTTTATCATTATAAATAAATATTGATAGATTTATCACCCACCCAGCCCTACCTGAAAATTATGAATTGACAGGTTTTAATAAGGTTGTTAGACCCTGAAGAAGGCAAGTTGATGCCAAAACATTGGTATTTTAAATTATAAGTCACTTGGAGCAACAACAAAAAAGTGTCTATTTTCTGTATTTGATATTTAAATTATCCGATAGTCAGCACTTCCATTTACAAACATTCTGGGTGTGCACCAGATTGTATCTTATTTTTTTACTTTTATCATTGTATTTATTTTTGAGAGTATGCACATGCGCAGGTCAGAGTGACTGTCAGACGTACAATATGTCATTTTTGGCCACTAGGGGTCTCTCAATCAAAACAATAGCAAAAGATGTACTTGGATGACGTCGGGATGTAGCGTGGGATCATAGGTTTTGTTATCGTCGTCAATAACAACCTTCCAATCTAGCGTCTCCGGCTGAAAAAATGTTCACTGACAAAGTAATGTTTTGTTAAAAATATTATAACTATATTCATGTTATAACTTAGAGAAACTAGAGCAGTCAAAGGTTATATGATGTCATTGACGGAAGACAAAATGAAATGTCCCGTGTCTTCGAATTATATTACAAATTTCTCAGGGTTTGAAAGTTGGTGGAAACATTTAAGATAACGTAAGTACACTACTAAGAAATATATAATATAGGTATAGGGATGTTTGCTTTTTTAATGCAAAGTACGTCTTTTGTTATTGTTTTGGAAAACTACATACTGTACCTTTAAGTGTTTTAATTTTTCCAATACTTCCCTTGACTCACATTAGATTTATTTTCCCTACACAACTCATAGGTCAATGTGACCACTCTGCAGTTGGAAAAGCACAGAGTGGCGAACGTTAGCTGACACAATTCTTAAATCTGAGGTAAAAAAAGTAAAAATCATGCTTTCAATCTAATCCTGAAAAATCTGCTACATATTACTGTACAGCAATCCTGAATGATTATGTTCCTATTATTATTATTATTGTCTGCTAATAGTTTTTAGCTAAATTTAAAAGTACTTTACACATTAATCGTGCTTTGTTCGTTTAACTGACTTTTTTATAAATCTTTATATTTATAAAGATTAACAGAAAAAAGAACAGTAAGGACACTGTTTACTGCAACATATATATAGGCTACATTTATATAATGTTCTTCCACCTCTGCAAGCTATTAAAGTAAGAAATAAACATCTGCCATTTTTCTAAGAATTTTGAGTGTGATCCCCTCATGGAATATTTAATTTCCTCAAGTTTTAAAAATGACAGGATATCACATAGCCACAGAGAGGTTAAGGGTGGCTGACAGGACTTCCACTGCAGCAAAGTCCTGCGTCGGGCTAATAATGTGGTAATAGCAATGATATTGGCATTTTTATAATTTAGCGAGAGGGAGTTTAACTGACTTCTGTTTATCCAGCACCAATTTGGTGCCAGCCCTCAAAGCTGACGTAAGCTGTACATTTATAAAGAAAAATGCATTATATTTATTATATGCAATATAAGCAAATGTAGCAAATCAGATTGAATATTGGTTGCTTGTGTCTGACTGAGAGTAAAGGGTGACGGTAGAAACGGTGATTTAAAAAAATAATGGTACACTCTAAAAACAAATGGTTCTTCAGCAGTTCTTCAGTGGTTCTTTGGGGTGCTTAAGGTGCTATATGGCACCTCTTATGGTTTTACATAGCACCATATTTAAAGATAGGGGAACCACTTTAAGTGCTATATAGCACCTATGATTACAAGCCAATGAAACACTTAGTGCTATTTAGCACCATTTGTTTTTTGAGTGGAGTTCTCACAAATCATCGAACCTACATATGATGTTACACTAGCAGCCTAAAATCTGATAATAGATTTTTTTTCAGAATAGGTTTTAAACTAGGTCAAAACATACCCTGGTTTCTCAGCAGACATGGTCGTTTAAATTCTGCAATGTCACGCAGTCTCCTTCTGGTTCACAATCTAGTTTCAGCTCCAGAAGATGTGCATTCCCGATAAAATATAGACCATAATCGGTGTACAAAAGCAGCGATTGTCAATTATTTTAAAAACTAAAAATCGGCCCTAATTAAAATCAGCCAGGCCGATTAATCGGCCAACTTCTAATTGGTAAGTGGGCTTAACACAGGATTAACCTAAACATGACCAAAGTCAGAGTTTAACAAGTACCCTTCCCATTTCTGCATGTTCTTGAAGAGGCTTCCTGTCCAGCTGCTAGAACAATCTTCCCAAAAAAATGACTCATTCTCCCCACTACCGTACAGTACAACGCCAGGAAAACAATCGCACGCTGCTGGAATGTCAACAACTATTATCAAGCTCAGCCTAGCTGCTGGACCAGGCCCACTCATGTCTGTTCAACAACACTGTTTCTGGTAGCTTCGCCAAACACTTGAAGGCCAGATTTCCAGTTTGGTTCCAAACTACATCTTATACTACATATAATGAGCTTAGTTTAAACACAGCCCTGATCAAAAACAGTGCACTATACAGAAAGTAGAGTGCCATTTGGGATTGATATCCAATTGTAACCAACAAAAGAGTTGCTTGCTTGCCCTTGAAACAAGATTTCCTGTCAAAGAACATGTAGAGTGTAGATAATGTGTAAATTGTGGGATCACACAGTAGGTTCAAAGACCAATTTAAACAATAAGCCTTAGGTTCACAAAGTAAGCTTTAAATAGGACTTCACTTGTGTTGGTTGTGGTCAGTCACCCCCGTAGGATGTAGAAAATCTAATGAGTTACCATTATAATGGTTAAAATTTACATTGAGGTCTTTTTAATAGATGGGTCTTGTATGATGCCTAGAGTACAATGGAAACTGTCAGAAAGTTTCAACTGTTAAAGTTGGATTGGCAACTGGTTTATAATAGAAATAATGCATCTTTGGAGTTCCCGAATCCAGGCATGTGGTGTGCATAAGAACAGATTGTGTCAATGCAAAATAAGAACTATTCAAAATATTGGTGCCTGTGAGAAAGACAAAAATAGTTTCAAGGACATTTTAAATGGTATGCGAGTTAACAAAGCTATTTGCTCACGCGTTATCATTATAATGGGCTTCGGGCAGACACAAGGGACTGTGCACTCCAAAAGATGTGTCAACTGTGTATTATTCAGCCCATGACATTTATAGTGCCAATTTCACAAACACAGATTAAGCCTATTCCCGGCCAAATAAAATCCAGCTCACCTGAGATATTCAGTGTACTCATCTAATT